>JBBYHO010045921.1:0-10179 GCA_038382025.1 Adansonia gregorii
TTATTTTAATTTAAAATCACTGTTCTGGGTTGGGTCGAACTAGTCTGAAACAAACATATAAAAACCATAGCCCAGGCCCATTTGGGCAAAGTGGGTAGCTCAATCTTTAAGCATGTCTATATACGATAAAATAGTAACTTATCAAAAAGTAAATCATATTATGAGCTTTGAAAGTATTGTCAATAAAGTATACCATCCATTTATCATTTTTTAAAATTTAATTAGTTAAATTCATTAAATATTGAGAGTTTATGCATATTAGTAGTAAAATTTTAAATACTTTTTTGAATATTATTATTATTAGTATTATTAGAGTATGATAATAATATAACAAAGTAATAAGATAAATTAAAAAATATGGAAGCCACAATAGATAATACAATATCAAAAATAAAAAAAAATCACATGTTAGATTAGCAACTAAACTTGCCCACGGGCTAGACAGCCTGCCAACACAATAGGCCTAGTACGATCAAACCCAGATCTTAGATTTTAAGTTTCAAGCACGCTTAACCTGAAATAGTATTTTTTTAAATAAAATAATTTATTTTATTTAAAGTTAATTATAAAATATGTAAATATTAATATAAAAATAATTTTTAATATTATGAATAATTATTTATACTTGAATGGGTCGGCCAGGCCAAATTCAGTCATAAGATTAGAATTCAAAATTTTTTCGAGTTGCGGCTGGACTCATAGAACCTAAATAAGATTTTTTTAGGCCGGATCAGGCTAAATTCAGGTCTAGGCTTAGAATTCAAATTTACGTAAAAGTGATTACATTTAACATAAAATAAAAAATGATGTAAAATATATTTAAACCTGAATCTGAATTGGTTCGAACCCAAATGGAACCAAACCTGAATTGACCCGAACTGAAATGGATCCGAACCTAAATTGGCCCGAACTCGAATAGACCCAAATCTGAATCAGTGTGAACCTAAAAAAATTCAAACCCGAAATAACCCATCTCGAACCCGTCCAATTGCCTCCTCTAACTATTGAAGCCATGTTTGTTCGCTCTTTTTTTTTTCATAGTAATTTTTTTATCTAATTGCTTTTTATACTCTGTTTTTTTGGGTCAATCAAAATCAGGAATTGTATTGCAATTGAAGCAAAATTTGGAAACAAGGATGAGCTACACGCCTTCTCGTTATAAGGCCACCCAACAAAACAGAGTTCCCTTGACAAAATCTCTAGAACAGAAATCCAATGTTCGAGTAAACTCACTAATCATAGCTTATAACACAAACATTACTTAGAAACACCTTAATAACACATAAAATTACAGCGAAGCATAGAACAATTTAGATTTATCAACACCAATTTTAGCAAAAGAGTCAGCAAAAGAATTTGCTTCCCTAAAAATATGAACAGCATCCACCATACTAATCATGTTTTTTAATCAGTCAATTCATTGAATATCTTCCATTCCTTCCAAGGTTGCATCTCATTTTTGTATACTTAGGAAATCACAAACCTTTTAAGTCCAACTCCATTATCAACGCTTGTTTATTACAACCAACGGGATTCTAAGAAAGCCTGTAATGCAATTTTAATAGTCATAACCTCAGCAACATTAGATTCATGAACCCTAAATAGACCAAAGAAAATTCCTTAAATCAATCTATTAGAATCCTTTAAAACTCCATCACACCCTGTTGAACCAGGTTTCTCTCTTGCAGATCCATCAACATTAAATTTAAGAATCTTTTGTTGTGGATATAACCATTGCACCCTTGAGCTCTCTGAACCATTACCTTTTTTGTAATCACTGCCATGGATAATTCGACCAGACACACTCACCCACCATCTTACCATTTTCAATGGTATTAATCCAAAAAAAAAAAATTGTCAATTTACATAGGAAAATGATTTTCTTTCCATTTATAAGTTTTTTTTTCCCTAAAAAATGGATTTGTTTCAAGCCAACCAATAGTCCACAAAGTTCCTGCACATACCACCATCCATCTCTTTTTCAAATCCCAGCAAACAAGGCCCCACCCATTGAATCACCATTTCTCCATTTCTGCTACTATATTAGGTAAAACCCACCTCATCCCCACAATAGCAACATAGTCCCCCAAATAGTCTAAGAAAAAGGACGTAATAACATGATACGAGTTCCATCCCCCTCCATTTTCTGCCACCAATTAAAAAGGGATTGCCCCTCTCTAAGATAAATGCCTCTAGACTCTACAAAATAGTTATAGGAGATTCTATCATGAAAAGCATGCCATAGAAAATTCTGACTTTTGGAGGTAAATTTATCTTCCAAATGGATCAAAACCACACTTGATTTGGAGAAGAGTTTTTCGGAGAGTCTAGCTTTAAAACAAATTTTTTACTGAAAATATTGTCGGATATCAATATAAATAAAAAAGTGTATAATATGAAATACATAGATCAACATATGGGTTATTGTATATAGATACACAATGCAAAATTACTCGATTGATATCCGAAGTGAATGAGAAATTACTATCATTATGTACAGATGAACTGGGTTTGGTTAAAAGGCAAGTAGATTTTATCTTCTAAAAGTTCAGTCTGTCAACCTGATTCATTATCTGCTATTAAACATTTCGATAACAGTCATAAAATTAAATTTTGATTTTTCTTTGCTGTTTCATACAATTACTTCGTTGAAACTTTGACGGCGTTAAAGCCACGGTACGAAAAGTTGGCGTTAACTGCCTTAATTCATAAAACTTTTCAATTGTTTCTTTCAATGGAATAAAAGCAAAATAAATTGATGTTTATTTGGCAGCTTTTGACGTTTTGCGAAGGAAAATTGAGGGGGGAAAAAAAACCTTCATTCAATTTGGGTTGCTTTGAGAGAAAAAATCTATTACAATCTTTGACTCATCGTGTTATCACTTAAAAGTGCTATTGATTGATAACGAGATTAAAAAGATATGAGAGACGCATTATAAAATCTGTGAAACACATTTGGACATGCGATAAACATCATATCGTTAGATATTGTAAACCTTGACTTGATTAAATTCATTCTTTGAATTTTCTTTTCTGATAATATAATTTTGTATAATTTTGTTTGTAATTTTTTTATTTTAGATCAGTATCGTTTTACCAATTTATGTATTTTGCAGTATTTTTAATTTTTTTAGACACGAAATCTCCAACAAATATGCCTTTTTCTTTTGCTTCCTACACCAGCCTATCCTTTTGCAAGGGATTAATTAATACATTTTTCAGCAACTTCCGCAAAGAGAGAAGAGATACATCTTTTTTTCATTTAAAAAAGGATCTTCTGAATTGAAGGGTTTGTTCTCTAGCCTGATTTAACACTTCAGCAACTGAACTCTCCTTATTTAAGACAAATGGAAACAATCTTAGATGCATATCTTTCAATGCTTTTTCCTGTCACTCATCTATCAATCGTAAAGAAAATGAATTAACCATCTCATCCTTACTCTTGACTTCCACAATATTTTTCCATACTATCGACATGTCTTTTTCGTTGTTTCGAATGGCGCCTATTTCAAAAGGCCAGATCCATATTTTCTCAATCAATCTTCTCCATAGTGCCTTTCCATAACTCCCATACCTTCGCCACCATTTTGCAAGCATAGCAATATTTTTATTGATAATACTAGGTATCCCCAGTCCACCAAATACTTAACGCATAATGTCCCATTTTACTTCTTCTATCTTCCTTATTTCCATTGTATTCTTAATATATCTATTTGAATTTTATATTCATTTGTATGTTTTACGGAGCAATATAAAAAAATTGAGATTGATGGTTTATAAATTAATTAATTAATTAAAATTTTATAGTTCGTGAACATTAAGTTTTGACCACAGTTGCGAAGTTGGAAACAGTCTGAGAAAGTTCAAAAACAATTTTTGAAGAGATAAATCCAAGAATATCAAGAGTAACCATCCATAAAAGTAAAAAATTTTTAAAGCCTCCTATGGTGTCATGAGTGATGGTTTCTATACATCAAAATGAATCAAATCAAATAGAGCAAAAGAAATAGTCACTACTATTGAATGGAAGAAAACAATGTTTAGCAAGTTTGTAGAGGATACAGTTAACATTTTATCCTCTAGCATAGAAAATAAAATGATGCAATCTAAACGAAGGGATATATGACCATGGTGTGAATGCCAAATTTCAGAGGAAAAATAAGAAACCAAGATGTGGAAGGAATTTAAGGGAGAGTAGTTCAAACAAAAGCCCAACTCTACGGTCTATCTTAAGAATTTGTCTTATTTGAAGATCCTATAGATGACAACCATGAAGAAATAAGGTAACTTTTTCAGTTAGTTCATCAGTAGAGGTAAGGTCTAATGATAGTTTGAAACATGAAAAACATTATACAAGTTGACATGGGAGTTAGATATACTACCAGCACGATAAAATGCATAGTAGACTTATTTACAGTATGAATAATAGAAATATTACAAACATGAGTTTTTGAAACAGAGATTGTTATCAAGGGTTGCATAATTACAACAATCAAAGTTAAAATACCAAGTATGAGATGTACTTACGATCGTAGATAAAGTGAATGAAGAACCTCTTTCACCAGACATGTGTTTAAGAAGATTTTCAAGATAAATCTAGGAGAAAAAGGAAAACCATTAATGGCAACCACAATGGCAGAAGTTGATCTAAGGGAAGACTTTTCTCGAAATTGGTTATTTGACCTATAGTTTGTTTGATTGTAATTTGCTACAGGGAAAATAACATGCCCAAGTTTCTTACAATAGTTATAGCTTTTTTTCTTCAAATGTGCTGGAGAAGAAGATTTCGCAACAACAATACTTTCAATCATAGTCGTAGAGCATGGTATCCTGCATGTTGCAAGTCAAGTATCTTGAGACAAAACCTCTCAATGACTTTCTCAAGGGAATGAGAAGGATCTTATGAAGAAGTGAAGCTTGAATAGCTTTCGAACTTCTTAGTAAATGCAACAAAGATTAATGCACTTGTATACTATCCTTCTAAACAACAAAATTTTAATAACTTCAATGGTATAAGCCCAGGCTAATTCACATAGAGACATCTGATCCCAAAGAGATTGCATTTCAAACAATAAATCACGGATGAATTGTTTAGGCTATTTCAAAGATGAATAAAATCACAAATAATTTGTACCCAATAGCACGTTCTTTGGTGGAGTATTGTGTAACAAGAAAATTCTGAAGTCCTTTTGTAGTGTTAACACGTTCAAACTGACTTTTGATTGGAGGTGTATTGATACCATGAATCCAAGTTAATATTTGATAATTTTATAGTCTCAATCCTCAAATTCATTCAAAATGTATCATTATTGTCATCTTCCTCTTAGTTGATACCTGATTTCATTAGTGAGAAATTGCCAAGGCCTTGTCTTTTTCAGAAAGATAAGGACCTGCTAAACCCAAAGTAGATAATTGTTACCTTTCAAAAGAAAATAGAATAGGCTTAGAACTATTAAATTTCTTCACGGTAATAAAGATATGTGTACAAAATAACTAGATAATGCATAAAACTATATAAAATAGACAAATTTACAAAAGACTGAAGTCAAAATAAAAAGGAAAACACCGAAGGACTTTAGGTTCTGATTAAATTGAAGCAAGACAATTAGATAATGTTTCAATCGAACGGTCAAACTTGCTGTCAACAATTTAAACAAGTAAAACCTTGTATCAATCAACTAACGATGTGGACCAATACAAACTTGACAGGTGTCTCATCCGTCGACCTTTAATTTGATGGCAACGTGGACCAATATGGAAAAACACACACCCACACCCGCACCTTGCGTTGACTAGGGACATGGACCGGTTTATCTTTTCATTCTCTTGTTTCAATTTTTTAAGATTTATAATTATTTTAAGTAACAAAGAAATTTATATGTAAATATCTTATTATCATTTTTTATTCATTTTGGAATAGTTTTGATATTTTAATATAATAAATAAAATATTTTTTAATAAAATAATAAAATATATTTTAATTATTTATTAATTTTATAACTATCAAATAATTTAAAATTTTTATTATATACAAATTTAAATATATGGTTCTTAATAATTAGTTTTCTTTTAAATTACAATTCACTTTGTAGCCACCATGATTTTTATATTCAAATATATTTTATCATTAATTTTAATATTATCATTATATTATTTAAATTTATCACTACAATAATTAATTTTAAGGTTAAAATTATGATGATTTAAAAATCACACCGAACCATCCGAAGGTTCAACAATATGCATTTAACTAAAAATTTTGCGAACCACTCAACGTAAAAAAAAAAAAAAAAAATCATAAATAAAAATTGAAAAAATCGGTAGAATCGACTTTAACTTTTGTTTTATTATTTTGAGGTTTTTTTTTTTTTTCAACCCAATTGACCAATTTAAACCAATTTTAAACCCAAACTGCCGAACCCAATGCTGTCTTCAATCCAATGCCATTTCTTGACCAAATTCACCAACGATTTTGAATTCAAATTCAAAACTATGACAAGCCCTGCCATTCCTTGACCAAAGTTTTGAATTCGTCAAGATTCTCGTGGTTTTGAATTTTTAACCCCGTGGTATTTCTTAGGCAGAGTCACCAAGCCAAAGTTGAAGCAGAAGCATTGAGCACTGTGAGCAGGCTCGTTTCTTTAACCCAACAGGCCAACTCTTTTCCCAACCAAAGTCAAAACACAGTAGCAGGTGCATTTCACATCATTGAGGGTTAGTGTATCTTTTATTTTGTTTTTTTGGAGTTTGGATCCATTTTTTTTTTGAGTTTGGGTTTCATTTAGGTTTGAATATGTTTTATATAATATTATTTTATATTAATTATAATCTTTTTTATATAATTTAATATTTTAAAAAGTAAATTATTAAATTATTATTTTAAAATAAAATTTTGTTGTAATATGATATTTTAATATATTTATTCATTAAAATCTATTCCTATATATAAAATTAATTTGTATATAATTGATTACTATAATATTATATATGGTAAATTAATCATATTAATATTTAAAATAATTGATACTTTTTGTGTACTCATTTCATGTTTTAATTATTTTTCAATTGTGTTTACATTATATAATCATATTATATTTGAAATTTTTAATATTATGTCAAATGTAATCAGTCGTCGTGTTTGTATTAGTGTAACTTTTTATTTCATAGCCATAATAAAGATATTAAATAAATTTTATCATGTTAATAATATATTTTACGTAAATTTCGACGTGCTTACATATTCGAGTTATATTATATGATTAAATTTATACTATAATATTAAGATATAGAAAACTAAAATTTTTAAAAGAATTTTATATAAAATATTTCTCTCACAATAAAATACAAATAAAATAATATATAAAATAATTAACAATTAATTATTAATAGTATTATTATATTCTTTATAATATTCTCTTTTATACAATATTAAAAGAAAATATCATAACCACAAAATTGTGTTTTGTCTACGTTATTTAGCAATATATTTTATTTTTTACAATGTACTTTTAATATTAGTTTTATAATCATAAAGAGTTAACAAAAATTTCATCCATAACAATATTTATTTTGATATTAATTTGTGGCTTGGTTTTTGAAAATTAGGGTGATACTTATAAATGATAAATGAATTAAATTTTTTATGAATTGATCAAGATTTAAAATTTTTTTGGTCATTTAGTGTTTTTGTTATACTTTTTTTCTATTTACAATTAAGCAACTATTAAATGTAGTTTTTGAAGTGCTTTTTTCACTTTAACTTTTTTTTTACCTATTTTGGGTATAAATGTTGCTTGATAATATATATTAATTTTTAAGTTTTTTTATTAGTTTTATTATATTACACTGATATTCTCTTATACTATGTTGCTAGTAGAGGTGTTTATGGGTCGGGCCACGACCTGAAAAATTTTGAATTTTAAGCATGGGCCCGAATTTGTCTTACCTAGCCCACTTATCATGCCCAAATCATTGTTTCTAATATTAAAAAATTATTTTTATATTAATATTTATATATTTTTATAATTAAATTTAAATAAAAATATATTAATTTATTTTAAAAAATACCCAAAATTTAAAATTGAGACCTGATCCTGAGCTCGATCTGATTAGGCCTATCGGGCGAGGCGAACTACCCAGCCTGTGGACGTATCTAATTGCTAGTCTAAGTCTAATATATGATCATATTTTATTTTAATATGGTATTACTATTATGGCTTTCATATTTTTTTAATTTTATATTATTACTTTGTTATATTATTATCATACTCTAATTATCATTACTTGCAATAATAATAAGATAATAAGAATAATATTCAAAGAAACACTTACAATTTCACTACTAAAATATATAAACTCTCAATATTCAATGAGTTTAACTAATTAAAATAAAGAAAATGTGATAAATGGATAATATATCCCATTAACAATGTTATCAAAGCTCATGATATGATTTACTTTTTGATAAATTATTTTTCATCATAAATAAAATATAAATTAAGCTTTTAGTATTTAATTAAACTATTAAAGAATATTAAAATAAAATTGATAATTAAAGCTTTTGCTTTATAAAAATTATTTACTTACAATTTTATCATTTTTATTTTTAGTATTAAATTCAGACTCGAGTTCCTTCAAGTTAAGGCCATTTAAGGTTTGGGCTTTCTTGGGTTTGGGATTTTGACTTTTTACTCAAATCAAGTTCAGTTCAAGTTTAGATTTTTTTGGTAGGCGTTTGGATTTAGATTTATTTTGCCACCTTTAGTTTTGTTTATTCTAAAATTTTGCATTTGAAGTGATGATTGATTTGTTTGTTTATTTTGATATGAGATAGACTAGCTATGCTTAAATATAGAGTAACTTATATAATATGTTGCAAAGCCATCAATTTAAGTTCTCCAATTCATTTTTTTTAATATTTAAAATGTTTATGTTTTCTCCTTTTTTATTTAAAAAAAATTTTCTGATTATTAGTTTTTAAAATTTCTTATATCTTGACATGGTTGACTGCCTGGTTCAACTAGTTCAATTTTCTATTCCATTTCTTATTCATTGACAGTTGTTTTTGGTTTTATCTAAATCAATATCGATATTCATAATAATAGACTAGAGCATATAGGAGAAATTCCTGTATGTCCCGTTGCTACCTATTTTTTTTGCACCAAACAAACTGTGGTTTTACTTCGAATATAAATTGTCAAAACCCTGTCCATAGTTTTTAGAGCCAAAAAAATAGATTAATTCCTATTCTTTGATCTAATATTCTAAGCTTTTTCCCTTTCTAAAGTAAATTAAAGTCTTTATTCCCAAAAAAAGGCATTTTTACTCTGTTTTCCTTATAAAATGTTTTTTAAGCCATGTCAACTATCTTAATGCTTAGTTGGCCAAAACTTTGCATGACAATTGGAATTTTTTTCTCGATTCTTTTTTTTTATTTTTCTTCTTTCATTTTTTCTATTCTATTTCACCAACTGTAGCCAACATCAAATGATCAACTAGAATGGACTCTTGATGTTTTGATAGCTAGAAGAAATTGCACTCTTAACGCAAGCAAGCAAAATTATAGACCACAAAATGGCATATATCTACCCCAAGAGTGGACTTATCGACCCCTCGAAAAATTAGTCCATATTTCTCTAAATTCTCTCATACATCTGCAGTTTAGGAATCAAAAAAATATTACATAAATTTACAACTCGTTTTTTATTTATGAAAATTTAAAGATTGTAGCTTTCAAGGATTAATTATTGAAAAGAAATAGTAAAAATAGCAGAGTGAATGTGTTGGCTTTTTTTTATTATATTGTTGTAGTAAATAGGTTCCTTTCTTCTTCTAATTTTATAAAGGGAATTAGATTGTATTTGTCTTTGAAATTAGGATGTTTTGGTTGGAAAAAAATTTTAAAAAAATTCACAATCATCTCTGTAATATTCCTTAGAAGTTAATATATTAGTGATAAGAAATGCTATCATTATTTATTAAGTTCCTTGAAATATGTTATACCTAGAACATCCAATAAACCATCAACAAAATGCTTATTTTCTTTAACCATTAAGTCTCCCAAGTGGCCAAGTTCCATAAAAATCATTTCAATAAAGTATTTGGTAATATATTAAATTTTTTACCAAATGAAGCATGATACTAATATGAGATTTGCCTTACTTTATAAATGGAGGTCGA
>JBBYHO010045973.1:0-10176 GCA_038382025.1 Adansonia gregorii
AAAACTTCTTTATGTGCCATTTTTAGAATTAAAGTTCATTTTTTAGTTGGGATAAGCACTAATTCACATAATAATCTTCATTCTTTTAACGATTGGGCACCATAAATTCATTCTACTCATTGGGATAAATGAATTAATCCTTTGGTTTCATAAGAGAAACTTCTATTTCTGTCATTTTTAGAATTAAAGTTCATTTTTTAGTTCGGATAAGCACGAATTCATAAAATAATCTCCATTCTTGTAATGATTGGGCACAACAAATTCATTCTACTCATTGGGATAAATGAATTGATGCTTTGGCTTCACAAGAATAGCATTTCTTTCCACCTTTTTTAGAATAAAAGTTCATCTTTCAATTGGGATAAACACGGACTCGCATAATAATGTCCTTTCTTTTAAAGATTGGCACCATAAATTCATTCTACTCATTGGGATAAATGAATTGATGCTTTGTTTTCATAAGAAAAACATCTACTTGTGCCATTTTTAGAATTAAAGTTCATTTTTCAGTTGGGATAGGCACGAATTAACATAATATTCTCCATTCTTGTAATGATTGGGCACAACAAATTCATTCTACTTATTAGGATAAATGAATTAATGCTTTGGTTTCACAAGAAAAGCTTTTCTTTTTGCCTTTTTTAGAATTAAGGTTCATCTTTCAATTGCGATAACCACAGACTCGCATAACAATATCTATTCTTTCAATGATTCGATACCACAAATTCATTCTACTGATTGGGATAAACGAATTGATGCTTTGGTTTCACAAGAAAAGCTTTTCTTTCTATCTTTTTTAGAATTAAAGTTCGTTTTTCAATTGGGATAAACCCAGACTCATATAGTAATGTCCTTTCTTTTAATGATTGGGCGCCACAAATTCATTCTACTCATTGGGATAAATGAAATGATGCTTTGGTTTCATAAGAAAAACATCTATTTGCGCCATTTTTAGAATTCAAGTTTGTTTTTCGACTGGGATAAGCATGAATTCATATAATAACCTTCATTCTTTTAGTCATTGGGCACCAGAAATTCATTCTACTCATTGGGATAAATGAATTGATGCTTTCGTTTCATAAGAAAAACTTCTATTTGTGCCATTTTTAGATTCAAAGTTCATTTTTCAAATAGGATAAACATGAATTCTCATAATAATCTCCATTCTTTTAATGATTGGGCACCAAAAATTCATTCTGCTAATTGGGATAAATGATTTGATGCTTTGGTTTCATAAAAAAAACTTTTCTTTGGGCTATTTTAAGAATTAAAGATCATTTTTCAATTGGGATAAACATGAATTCACATAATAATCTCCATTATTTTTAATGATTGGGCACCAAAAATTCATTGTACTCATTGGGATACATGAACTGATGCTTTGGTTTCATATGAAAAACTACTATGTGTGTCATTTTTAGATTTAAAGTATGTTTTTTAGTTGGGATAAACATGAATTCACAAAATCTTCTACATTCTTTTAACGATTGGGCACCCTAAATTCATTCTACTAATTAGGATAAATGAATTGATGCTTTGGTTTCGTAAGAAAAGCTTTTTTTTCTACCTTTTTTAGAATTGTAAATTGTTTTTCAATTGGGATCAAAACGGATTCACATAATAATCTCCATTCATTTAATGATTGGGCATCGTAAATTCAATCTACTCATTGGGATAAATGATTTGATGCTTTGGATTCATAACAAAAACTACTATATCTGCCATTTTTAGATTTAAAGTTCATTTTTCAATTGGGATAAACACGAATTTTCATAATAATCTTTATTCTTTTAATGATTGGGCACAACAAATTTATTTTACTCATTAGGATAAATAAATTTATGCTTTGGTTTCGCAAGAAAAGCTTTTCTTTCTACCTTTTTTAGAATTAAAGATCATTTTTCAAATGGGATAAACGTGGATTCACATAATAATCTCCTATCTTTTAATGATTGGGCAACACAAATTCACTTTACTCATTGGAATAAATGAACTAATGCTTTGGATTCATAAGAAAAACTACTATTTGTGCCTTTTTTAGATTTCAAGTTCATTTTTCAAATGGGATAAACACGAATTCGCATAATAATCTCTATTTTTATATGATTGGGCACAAGAAATTCATTCTGCTCATTGGGATAAATGATATGATACTTTGGTTTCACAAGAAAAACTTCTATTTGTGCCATTTTTAGATTTAAAGTGCATTTTTCAACTAGGATAAGCACGAATTCACATAATAATCTCCATTCCTTTAATCATTAGGCACTACAAACTTATTCTACTCATTAGGATAAATGAATTGATGCTTTGGTTTCATAAGAAAAACTTGAATTTGTGCCATTTTTAGAATTAAAGTTCATTTTTCAGTTAGGACAAGCATGAATTCACATAATAATTTTCATTCTTTTAATGATTGGGCACAACAAATTCATTCTACTCATTGGGATAAACAAATTGATGCTTTGGTTTCACAAGAAAAGCTTTTCTTTCTACCTTTTTTAGAATTAAAGTTCATCTTTCAATTGGGATAAACATAGACTCACATAATAATATCCTTTCTTTTAATGATTGGGAACCACAAATTCATTCTACTCATTGGGATAAATGAATTGATGATTTGGTTTCTTAAGAAAAACATTTATTTGTGCAATTTTTAGATTCAAAGTTTGTTTTTCAAGTAGGTTAAGCACGAATTCATATAATAATCTCCATTCTGTTAGTGATTGGGCACCACAAATTCATTCTACTCATTAGGATAAATGAATTGATGCCTTGGTTTCATAAGAAAAACTTTTATTTATGCCATTTTTAGATTCAAAGTTCATTTTTAATTAGGATAAGCATAAATTCACATAATAATCTCGATTCTTTAAATGCTTGGGAACCATAAATTCATTTTATTCATTAGGATAAATGAATTGATGCTTTGGTTTCACAAGAAAAGATTTTCTTTCTACCTTTTTTAGACTCAAAGTTCATCTTTCATCTGGGATAAACACAGATTCGCATAATGATATCCTTTCCTTTAATGATTGGGCACCATAAATTCCTTCTACCCATTTGGATAAATGTGTTGATACTTTGATTTCATAAGAAAAGCTTTTCTTTCTACCTTTTCTAGAATTAAAGTTGATCTTTCAATTGGGATAAACACAGACTCATATAGTAATATCCTTTCTTCTAATAATTGGGCAACATAAATTCATTCTGCTCATTGGGATAAATGAATTGATGCTTTGGTTTCATAGGAAAAACATTTATTTGTGCCATTTTTAGAGTTAAAGTTTCTTTTTCAGTTGGGATAAACATCAATTCACATAATAATCTTCATTCATTTAATGATTGGGCACCACAAATTCATTCTACTCATTGGGATAAATGAATTGATGCTTTGATTTCACAAGAAAAACTATTCTTTATGCCATTTTTAGAGTTAAAGATCATTTTTCAATTGGGATAAACATGAATTCATATAATAATCTTTATTCTTTTAATGATTGGGAACTATAAATTCATTCTATTCATTGGGATAAATGAATTGAAGCTTTGATTTTGCAAGAAAAGCTTTTCTTTCTACCTTTTTTAGGCTTAAAATTCATCTTTCATCTAGGATAAACATGGATTCGCATAATGATATCTTTCCTTTAATGATTGGGCACCAGAAATTCATTCTACTCATTAGGATAAATGAACTGATGCTTTGGTTTCACAAGAAAAACTTTTTTTTATACCTTTTTGAGAATTAAAGTTCATCTTTCTATTGGGATAAACATGAATTCACATAATAATCCCCATTCATTTAACGATTGGGCACGACAAATTCTTCGACCCATTAGGATAAGAATTGATGCTTCAGTTTCACCAGGATGCTTCTATTTGTGCCATTTTTTAGATTTAAAGCTCGTTTTTCAACTGCATTAAACACAAATTCACATAATAATCTCCATCCATTTAACGATTGGGCACCATAAATTCATTCTACTCATTGGGATAAAAGAATTGATAGTTGGGCTTCACAAGAAAAACTTTTCTCTCTACCTTTTTTTGAATTAAAGTTTGTCTTTCAATTGGGATAAACATAGACTCACAAATAATATCTTTTCTTTTAATGATTGGGTACCACAAATTCCTTCGACTTATTGGGATAAATGAATCGATGCTTTCATTTCATAAGAAAAACATCTGTTTATGCCATTTTTAGATTTAAAGTTTTTTTTTTTCAGTTGGGATAAACATGAATTCACATAATAATCTCCATTCTTTTAATGATTAGGCACCACAAATTCATTCTACTCATTGGGATAGATGAATTGATGCTTTGGTTTCATAAGAAAAACTTCTATTTATGCCATTTTTAGAATTCAAGATCGTTCTTCAATTGGGAAAAACATGAATTCACATAATAATCTTTATTCTTTTAATGATTGGCATGGCAAATTCATTCTACTCATTGGGATAAATGATTTAATGCTTTGGTTTCATAAGAAAAACTTCTATTTGTGCCATTTTTAGATTTAAAGTGCATTTTTCAACTGGGATCAACACGAATTCACATAATAATCTCTATTCTTTTGATAATTGGGTGCCCTAAATTGATTTTACTCATTGGGATAAATGAATTGATGCTTAGTTTCATAAGAAAAACTTCTATTTGCACCACTTTTAGAATTAAAGTTTATTTTTCAGTTGGGATAAGCATGAATTCACATAATAATCTCCATTCTTTTAATGATTGGCCACAACAAATTTATTCTACTCATTAGGATAAACGAATTAATTCATTGGCTTCATAAGAAAAACTTTTTTTCTACCTTTTTTAGAATTAAAGTTTGTCTTTCAATTAGGATAAATACGAATTCACATAAAAATATCCATTCATTTAATGATTGGGCGGGACAAATTTATTTTACTCATTGGGATAAATAATTGATACTTTGGTTTCATAAGTAAAACTTCTATTTGTGCCATTTTTAGATTCAAAGTTCGTTTTTCAATTGGGATAAATGCGAATTCACATAATAATGTCCATTCTTTTAATGATTGGGAACCATAAATTCATTCTACTCATTGGGATAAATGAATTAATTCTTTGGTTTCGCAAGAAAAGCTTTTCTCTCTATCTCTTTTAGAATTAAAGTTCATTATTCAACTGGGATATACACGGATTTGTATAATAATATCCTTTCCTTTAATGATTGGGCACCACAAAGTCATTCTACCCATTGGGTTAAATGTATTGATGCATTGGTTTCAAAAGAAAAGCTTTTCTTTTTGCCTTTTATAAAATTAAAGTTCGTCTTTCAGTTGGGATTAGCATGAATTCACATAATAATTTCCATTCTTTTAATGATTGGCCACAACAAATTCATTCTACTCATTGGGATAAATGAATTAATGCTTTAGTTTCATAAGAAAAACTTTTCTTTCTACCTTTTTTAAAATAAAAATTTTTCTTTGAATTGGGATAAACACGAATTCACATAATAATATCCATTCTTTTAATGATTGGGTGGGACAAATTCATTCTACTCATTGGGATAAATAATTTATGCTTTGGTTCCATAAGTAAAACTTCTATTTGTGCCATTTTTAGAGTCAAAGTTCATTTTTTAATTGACATAAATGTGAATTCACATAATAGTCTCTATTCTTTTAATGATTGGGAACCATAAATTCATTCTACTCATTGGGATAAATGAACTAATGCCTAGGCTTCCCAAGAAAAGCTTTTCTTTCTATCCTTTTTAGAATTAAAGTTCATCTTTCAACTGGGATAAACACAGATTCGCATAATAATACCCTTTCCTTTAATGATTGGGCACCACAAATTCATTCTACCCATTGGGAAAGAAAAGCTTTTTTTCTACCTTTTTTAGAATTAATGTTCGCCTTTCAATTGGGAAAAACATGGACTCACATAATAATCTCCATTGTTTTAATGATTGGCACCATAGATTCATTTTACTCATTGGGATAGATGAATTGATGCTTTCGTTTCATAAGAAAAATGTCTATTTGTGCCATTTTTAGAATTAAAGTTCATTTTTTCGTTGGGATAAGCACGAATTCACATAATAATCTTTATTCTTTTAATGATTGGGTATAATAAATTCATTCTACTCATTGGGATAAATGAATTAATGCTTTGGTTTCGAAAGAAAAGATTTTCTTTCTACCTTTTTTAGAATTAAAGTTCATCTTTCAATTACGATAAGCACGGACTCATATAATAATATCCTTTCATTTAATGATTGGGCATAACAAATTCATTCTACTCATTGGGAACAATGGATTGATGCTTTGGTTTCATACGAAAAACATCTATTTGTGGCATTTTTGGATTTAAAGTTGTTTTTCAATTGGGATAAGCACGAATTCACAAAATAATCTTCATTCTTTTAATGATTGGGCACCACAAATTCATTCTACTCTTTAGGATAAATGAATTGATGCCTTGGTTTCATAAGAAAAACTTCTATTTGTGCCATTTTTAGATTCAAAGTTCATTTTTCAATTGGGATAAACATGAATTCACATAATAATCTCTATTCTTTTAATGATTGGGAACCATAAATTCATTCTATTCATTGGGATAAATGAATTGAAGCTTTGGTTTCGCAAGAAAAGCTTTTCTTTCTTCCTTTTTTAGACTTAAAGTTCGTCTCTCATCTGGGATAAACACGGATTCGCGTAATGATATCCTTTCCTTTACTGATTGGGCACCAGAAATTCCTTTTACTCATTAGGATAAATAAATTAATGCTTTGATTTCACAAGAAAAACTTTTCTTTATACCTTATTAAGAATTAAAGTTCATCTTTCTATTGGGATAAACATGAATTCACATAATAATCCCTATTCTTCTAAAGATTGGGCACCACAAATTCATTCTACTTATTAGGATAAGAATTGATGCTTCAGTTTCACAAGGAAGCTTCTATTTGTACCATTTTTTAGATTTAAAGCTCGTTTTTCAACTACGTTAAACATAAATTCACATAATAATCTCCATCCTTTTCACGATTGGGCACCATAAATTCATTCTACCCATTGGAATAAATGAATTGATGGTTTGATTTCACAAGAAAACTTTTTTGTCTACCTTTTTTAGAATTAATGTTTGTCTTTCAATTGGGATAAACAAAGACTCACAAAATAATATCCTTTTTTTTAATTATTTGGCACCATAAATTCCTTCTACTCATTGGGATAAATGAATCGATGCTTTGGTTTCATAAGAAAACATCTATTTGTGCCATTTTTAGATTTAAAGTTTCTTTTTCAATTGGGATAAAAACGAATTTACATAATAATCTTCATTCTTTTGACGCTTAGGCACCATAAATTCATTCTACTTATTGGGATAAATGAATTGATGCTTTGGTTTCACGAGAAAAACTTTTCTTTATACCTTTTTGAGGATTAAAGTTCATTTTTCTGTTGGGATGAACATGAATTCACATAATAATCTCCATTCTTTTAACGATTGGGCATCACAAATTCATTCTACTCATTGGGATAAGAATTGATGCTTCGGTTTCACAAAAAAGCTTTTATTTGTGCCATTTTTAGATTTAAAGCTCATTTTTCAACTGCGTTAAACACAAATTCACATAATAATCTCCATCCTTTTAATGATTGGGTGCCACAAATTCATTCTACTCATTAGGATAAATGAATTGGTGGTTTGGTTTCAAAAGAAAAACTTTTTTTTCTACCTTTTTTAGAATTAAAGTTTGCCTTTCAATTGGGATAAATACAAACTCGCAAAATAATATCCTTTCTTTTAATGATTGAGCACCGCAAATTCCTTCTACTCATTGGGATAAATGAATTGATGCTTTGGTTTCATAAGAAAAACATCTATTTATGCCATTTTTAGATTTAAAGTTTGTTTTTCAATTGGAATAAAAACAAATTCACATAATAATCTCCTTTCTTTTAATGATTGGGCACCGTAAATTCATTCTACTCATTGGTATAAATGATTTGAGGTTTTGGTTTCATAAAAAAATTCTATTTGTGCCATTTTTAGATTTAAAGTGCATTTTTCAACTGGGATCAACACGAATTCACATAATAATCTCCTTTCTTTTCACGATGGGGCACCCTAAATTCATTCTACTCGTTGGGATAAAGGAATTGATGCTTATGTTTCAAAAGAAAAACTTCTATTTGCGCCATCTTTAGAATTAAAGTTCATTTTTCAGTTAGGATAAGTACGAATTCACACAATAATCTCTATTCTTTTAACTGTTGGGCGTAACAAATTCATTCTACTCATTGGGATAAACGAATTAATGCTTTAGTTTTGCAGGAAAAACTTTTCTTTCCACCTTTTTTAGAATTAAAGTTTGTCTTTCAATTGGGATAAACATGAATTCACATAATAATGTCCATTCTTTTAATGATTGGCCGAGACAAATTCGTTCTACTCATTGGGATAAATAATTGATGCTCTGATTTCATAAGTAAAACTTCTATTTCTGCCATTTTTAGATTCAAAGTTCATTTTTCAATAAGGATAAACGCGAATTCACATAATAATCTCCATTCTTTTAATGATTGGGAACCATAAATTCATTCTATTCTTTGGGATAAATAAACTAATGCTTTAGTTTCGCAAGAAAAGCTTTTCTTTCTATCTTTTTTAGAATTAAAGTTCATCTTTCAACTGGGTTAAACACGGATTCAAATAATAATATCCTTTCCTTTAATGATTGGACACCACAAATTCATTCTACCCATTGGGAAAGAAAAGCTTTTTTTCTACCTTTTTTAGAATTAATGTTCGCCTTCCAATTGGGAAAAACACGGACTCACATAATAATCTTCATTCTTTTAATGATTGGCACCATAGATTCATTCTACTTATTGGGATAAATGAATTGATGCTTTGATTTCATAAGAAAAACTTCTATTTGTGCCATTTTTAGAATTAAAGTTCATTTTTCAATTAGGATAAGCACGAATTCACACAATAATCTCCATTCTTTTGATGATTGGGCATAACAAATTCATTCAACTCATTGGGATAAATGAATTGATGCTTTGGTTTCACAAGAAAAGCTTTTTTGTCTACCTTTTTTAGAATTAAAGTTCATCTTTCAATTACGATAAACATAGACTCATATAATAATATCCTTTCTTTTAATGATTGGGCACCACAAATTCATTCTACTCATTGGGATAAATGAATTGATGCTTTGGTTTCTTAAGAAAAACATATATTTGTGCTATTTTTAGATTTAAAGTTTGTTTTTCAATTGGGATAAGCACGAATTCACATAATAATCTCCATTCTTTTAATGGTTGGGCACCACAAATTCATTCTACTCATTAGGATAAATGAATTGATGCCTTGGTTTCATAATAAAAACTTCTATTTATGCCTTTTTTAGATTCAAAGTTCGTTTTTAATTGGGATAAACATGAATTCACATAATAATCTTTATTCTTTTAATGATTATGAACCATAAATTCATTCTATTTGTTAGGATAATTGAGTTGATGCTTTGGTTTCGTAAGAAAAGCTTTTTTTCTGCCTTTTTTAGACTTAAAGTTCGTCTTTCATCTGGGATAAACGTGGATTCGCATAATGATAACCTTTCCTTTAATGATTGGGAACCAAATTCCTTTTACCCATTTGGATAAATGTATTGATGCTTTGGCTTCACAAGAAAAGCTTTTCTTTCTACCTTTTCTAGAATTAAAGTTCGTATTTCAATTAGGATAAACACGGACTCACATAGTAATATCCTTTCTTTTAATGATTAGGCAACAGAAATTGTTGCGAACCTTAGGATGAAAACATAAACTAAATCCCAATTGGATGGAATTAGAACTCTAGGATCGTCTTCAAAGTCAAGCAAAGAGAACTTGACCCCAATCAAACCTGATGATTAGAACCAAAGTTATAACAATTTTTGATCGCTACAAGTTACCCAGATAAGATCAAATGGAGTTCTTGTTTAAAGAACAAAGAAGAAGTTCTCACAAAGTGAAGAAACTGTCAAGTATTTTTTTTTAATTTCAATCTGCTGAATTACATGAATAAGACTCCCTTATATAGGCCACAAATCTGTAGAGCCCTAAATGAACAAGGAAATCCTAATCTGATTAGGACTTATCTAATCCTAATCTTATTCCTAATCCTAATCTGATTAGGACTTA
>JBBYHO010046017.1:0-10170 GCA_038382025.1 Adansonia gregorii
TGAACTAATTTTTATATCTCATTAAAAAATTTTAAAATAAATATAGATAACTATTATTTAAAGAAATGACTTGATATAGTTCCTCGATTGTGTATCAGTGCATCAAATATAAATTTTATTATTATCATTTTCACAAACAACTTAAAAATATAGATAAAATATTGAGATTTAATTTACATTTCACAATTTGATAAATCAAAATATAGGACTATATCTTAAAATACTACTTATTATGTAAAAAGATTAGATTACGAGTATATGAGATAATTAAAATGGAAAAAATTATATTTTAAAAAAAAATTGCTTAATGGGTCATTTTTTTTATAAAACGATTATCTTTAAGCTTTAAAGTAATTTCAGTAACAAAGTTTATGTTATTTTACTTGTAATACTAAATAAAAAAAATTAAATATAGAATAAATAATAAATACGAAATTGAGAATATTTTATTTTTATAATAATTTTTAACAAAATAATTTTAAATATATATATATACCCATGCCTTGATGAGAAAGCGAGCATGGGTTCATAGTTTTTTTTGGTGAAATTTATTTAGAGCCATTTGTTTCCTTGCATTGAATTTGCGGGGTTTGAAAGGTTTTGTTTTGGATTCATTCACGTATTCTGATCGTCTAGGTTTTCAAGCTTTTTTCTAGGTGTTTCCAAGCAATTTTCCTTATCCTTTAGTGTTGAACTTGTGCTCAATTTTTATCATTGTTTGATTATAATAATTTAAATAAAACGTACCTCTAGCCATTGTTGATCAAGAATGCAATCTTGTTTCAAGTACACGAAGACAAACATCACATATAAGCCTTCTAGTCTATATCCTTATTTCTTGATAATTACCTTATAATGGTGCACAGGTAATTTATATAAACTAGACTAGGGACCTGTACTAGAAAACTAATTAAAGTTGTATCTTACCATCAAGAAATCTGTATTCTAATTAGTTACTGAAGTAGAATTTAACTCTTATCACTAGAGTAGTTAAACTAAATAGGATTTACTTTATAATTTTATCTCAATAATTTGATTCAATTATCTTAGTCCATTTATTATTATGTGGGTCACATAAAGTCTAATATTTTCCCCTTTGGCCCATATGATAAACTAAGAACTTGAATAGGTGATAATTAAATCTAAAACTTTAATATAGCCATAAGTCACTCTAACCCGACTCCCATTGAATTAAAGATTTCACATAGCACGAATCATGACGGTAGGATTCTAAAATGAGTATTTCTTCCATGTATTACAATACATAATCATCTTTAAAAGAGTACTTTCTGAGATAATACTTTCTGAATGAATTTTCTATAATCATTCAAGGTCCACTTGACATGTAATCTTTATGTAAACAAACTGAAACATGCCATAAACATTAAGAATATGAAATTCACACAATCAAATAAGCCAAAATACATCTTGACAGAATTTAATTAGCCCCTTGTGATCCACATAAATTTTAAACTGTTTTCTCGACAATGCTTTAGTCATGGAATCAGCTATCATTAAATTTGTATTAATGTGTTATATATCCATTTTTTACTTCCTTTTAGAGTTCCAAAAATAAACTACTTTATATGTATTTGCTTGCTGCGACTCTCACTTTTATCATTCTTAGAAAAATATACTGCATAAGAGTTATCATAATAGATCTTTAATGGTCTTGTTGACAATTCTCAAATTGGAGATAAAATATCTCAACTTTATTGCCTGTGATATTACTTTATAACTTAATTCCTTTGTTAGCTTTCATAGTCCAAAGCTAGGATTACTTTAATATTTGCTAAGCACTTCTACTATAAACTTGATCATATATAAGGCTCCAATACTATATGCGTATATAATGCCTTTCATATGCTATTTTTTCAAAGTATTTGGAGATATTGGCTTAAATTGAAATACCCCTTTTATAATTTACACTCTTATAAGTGAATAGCCTTGCATTCTAATTCTTCCCAAAAATATCTTGATATAAGTTTATTGAGATAGACTTAATGTCTTTTCAGATCTATCTTTATGAATCTTTATGCTTATGACATATAAAGTTTCACTTAAATTCTTTATATCAAAGTGTTGAGAGAAAAAAAAACTTTGTCTCATGCAACAAAGCCGAATTACTTTTTGCAATTAGAGTATCACCAATATCTAAGACTAATATTATGACTTTACTCCCACTGACTTTAAGGTATAAATAATGATTAACATTTTAGTAAATGTTGAACTTTACTTACCATTGGTGGGGTGCTTGTTTTAGTCTATATATTGATCTTTCAAAGAAACCTTCAGGTAGAATCATGTATACCTTTTTTCAAGATCCCTAATCAAGTAAGTTATCTTCATTACCATTTAATGTAACTCTCAATCAAGTGAGCTACAAAGCTATGATAATTCTTCATGAAACTTTCCTAAAAAGCTAGAAAGAAAGTTCTATAGTAATCAATACCTCTTTTGAGTGAAACCATTGTTCACAAGTTTAACCTCATATCGTTTAACATTATCAAATGATAATTTAACAAGTTACTAGATTGAATCATTAGCCATTGATTTCATCTCTTTTATCATAGCTTTATGCCAAAGTGTGAAATTTTTATTATTCATAGCTAGTGAAAACGAGATCATCTTTATGTCCAATATAAAAATTAGACTTTTATAGATATACAACCAAGTCATAGAAATAGCTATTTCTTACTCATTGGATCTCTTAATTCTATAATCATTTATACATTTTGTACAATTTTAGTCAGTGAGATTAATGATTTATTGTAAAAGTTGTACCCGATTTGATTACTCTCAAGTTAATTATGTATGTTTATTTTGAGAAATAATCAAGTTCTTTATAAAAGATCAATCTAAATAATTTACTCCTCAATATCAATCTTACGAGAAAACTCACTCTCACTGGACTCATGATCCATAAGAAACTTAGCATTTTCAGCTTCAACAAGTTTAGTTGAATATGAGAGACATTTAAAACATGTACCACTTTAACATAATTACATAGTCGATAACTGCTACTTGTCCTTGGATCCAGCTTCCTTATGTTTAAGTCATAAGCCTTCACTTTAACTAGACAACCCTAGTTCAAAATGTCTTAAGCTGGATTCCAACTATTTCATAATTCTAAGAAAGTTTTAGAAAATAATTTAGTTGGCACTTTAATAAAGACATCAATAGCAATTTTAATGCGTTAATCCATAAACTTAAGAGTAGTTGTATGACCTCTAAATACTATAGTGTTTTCTTTAGCTTCTTTTAATGGACTTGTTGGTTTGTTTTTTTCCTCAATGCAACTAATTTAAGTGACAAACTCAAGGGTTTCAAGAACTCCATCATTGTCAATTTTCTCAAATTTTTATGTAGAGATGTAACATAATCTTTATACCACAACTTTGAAGGAGTTTTATCTATAGCACATCCTTATTACCAAAAATCATGTAAATAGTTAACAAACATATTCTCACAATCAGGATCCAAGTTAATAATAAAAAATCTAATAAAAAATTCTCTGTTAAAATTTTAACAATAGAATTTAAAAATTTACATTCAAAACTCTTTTAATTAAAAAAATTTCTAAAATGAAAGATAAAACATTTTAAGATTTAAAATAAATCTTGATTTTAAAAAAATGATCTTAATAGTCCTTTGCAATTTCTATAATAGATGTTCCTTAGACTTTTTTTCTTTGGTTTTCTTGACTTTATGAAACTTTAAAATAATTATAAAAAATATAATTTATTGAATATAAGTCCAACCACCATATATTATTAGGAATATCAATAAAAGAAATTCATACAAAATGAGTTATATTTTTTAGAAAAAGAAGAATTTTTCGTTGATCCAAATTTTTTTCATTCACAACTTTTTTTTGAACAAATACCTAAAAAAATCAATTTTAAACTTCATTTTCCTCCAAATAATTGGACTCATATAACTACAAACTAAGTGCTTATTAGCTTGGCATACAATAACAACTCTTTGATAAAATGTTAAAGCATTTAATTCAATGATAGATTATTGTTGTTGTTGTTGTTGTTGTTGTTGTTGTTATTGCTAGTCATAACAAAATTAAAAAAAAAAAAACTAATGAGGGATATGCATGAGAATGCATCCATGGCTGGGAGCGGCCTTCGAAGTCCTTTCCATTTCAATTGTTAGTGAAATATGATTATTTCCTTTCCAATTATTAACAAAAACATATTTAATTTTAATAATTTATAAAAATAAATATAGATCATTTTTTAATAAGTGTGATCATATGATTCACTAACCTATTATATATTGATAGCACATCAAATATAAATAATTGTTTATATTTATATACACAAAATCTCATTAACTACGTTTTTGAATGTTAATGGCCTCCAAAATTTCAACATGCCAATATTTCAGATATAAACCGTTTTATATACCTAAAAAAATAACATTAATTTCATTTTCGAATGTTAATGGTAAATGGTGAAATGGTGATGTCTAGCTTAATTTGTTAACCTCCAAGGTCAACACTGTTAAAGTGGTGTTATCTCACATTGATAAAATATATGTATGATCTTATAATTAAATTAGACTTTTTTCACTTATTATATACCAAATTCATTTTAAGTTAAATGCTTAATGAGATATCGAAACTTAGTTTCTATTATGTTGTTTTTGCATATTAGTTCCATCTGTATCCTCTTTTATGTTAGTCAAGCTGTTGCCACCTCTATCTCCGCTTATACATTATGAGGCCTATTAAAGTAATGTTATGCCACATTAGTAATTCTGTACTTTTTGTGATCTTATATTTATGTAAAATTCTATCTACTTATTATCAATTGATTTTAACTTTGAAGTTGTATTTAATGCACTATTAGTATATAAATATAACACTAATAGTAGATCACGTGATGCCACTTTAATAATATTTTACCCATTAACAGGTGACAACATATGATTTATTGATAATGTATGACTTCTTAGTTAGACAATTAATATAAACATGTCTTCGAAAATCCTTAAGAGTCAAAGTTATTTTACGTTAAATTGCAACACTACTAGTCTAGTCATAGTCAATAAGAAAAAAAAAATTCAATGATTAAAACTTGAGGGCTTAGCCATTTTGAGATCGTGAATTTAAATTCTGGAATGATTAAATAAGATTCATGGAATTCAGAGGGGAAAAAAAAAAGCTATTTCTTGATACTCGTGTAAAATGTAACTTGCATTGTAGATATAAGAAAGAAAATTTGTGCAACTAATTGCAAGCTTTTTACTTACGCATGCTTTATGAATGTTATTTGGAGATACTTAATTTTATTTGGATATTCAAAAATAAAACTTACTTTGAATTTTTTACTATTCAAAATAGCATTTTTTTTCTTTTTAATCATTCTAAATGACTTTGAGTTTTTTTTTTTAATTATGTACAATATTTTTAATTAAGTTTTTTACACTTAAATTCTTAACATAATATTTTCAATTAAACTTGTTACATATAGAATTTTTTATTAAACTTTTTATACATAAAATTTTGATTGATTTAATCAAATTTGTACATATGAGTATTTCTAGGTTGCTCATGTATAAACTTTTTAGTTATAAATATTATAAGAAAATATTAAAAAAAATGACTCGCCATAGGAAGAACCTTGTAGAAGGTGGTAGAAAGGATGAGTCATCTTGATTGGTGAGAAAATGCCAAAAGGGGGGTGTATAATGAATGATTGCATGCATGATTGGCCAAGCAATAGTCAAAGCAATATATATGAGCTTAAGCTCCGAAACTTTCGGAAACAAATGTGATATTAAGGCCAAGAGATCCAATCTACATTATGCATATTAATAGGACAACGATTTCAGAGATGAAGCTTTCGTTTGTCTAGAAATTTGGGGGATTTGTACTGAAATATGCTCGGTAAGAAGAAGACAGAATACGATAATAATTTATGCAATAAAAGAACATACGTAAATAAAGTAGTGAAATTCGTGAGGTTTTTCTAGCCTTAATTATCATAAATAGTGTAAGAAGGGTTTATGAACGGAATTAGAATAAGACTGAATTTTTTTTAATCTTTGTTTAGGCTTAAATCGGTTTTAACTCAACTTAAAAGCTTGAATTTACTACTCATAAATAATTAAAAATTATATTAATATTTATATATTTTTATAATTAAATTAAAATTAAAATATATTTTAATTATTAAATAATAATTTTAACTTACTGAATCGAATAAATCTGAATTAAAAAAATTATCTAAAATTTAAATTAATTAAACCCGATCATGAACAGTCTAGATACGAGCGTAACTGAAGTAATCGAATCATTTCATGATTCCTTTCTAAAGATTACTTTCCACTATGGCTTTAACGATAGAACGGTATTTTAGGGAACTATTTCGAAAGGTCTATAAATTAATTAATTAACGTTTACCATATTCACCTACTTAATTTAGACATGGTTATTAAAATTCATTTTCTATTAGAGGAAATATATATATTTCTATATATAGATCATACTACAGTAAAAAAAAATACAATTTGCTACACACCAAGGTGAAAGTGTTTGTATGTACGCAAAGGTCAGCCAGAATACGTGCAGGAGTAGTTGACTATAGGGGTGTAGATAGGATATTTTAGGTTTAACTTGAAGAAGTTTGAATTTGGTTTGGTGGTCGTCAAGCAAGCTCGTGTAGCCTGATAGAGGCCAATTTTAGTATCTTGTTGCTTAATCGAATAGCTCAAGAATTTAATTGAGCTTTTTTTATTTTTAATATATATTTTTAATTAATATTAAAATTTTAAATTTTGATTTAGTCTTATGCAATAAATAATTAAATTTAAATTTAAATATAAAAATTTAATTTAATTTAATTTTTATTAAGTAAATGAATTTAATTGAATTAACTTAAGCATTTTAATTTTTATATTAAATCAAATTTAAACTTTATAAAAAATTAATTAAAATTAAATCAAATTTTAAATTTTAAATCAGCTCAAGCTTAATTTTTTTTTTTTTCAACTTGAGCTTAGTTGGGCTATATCAGACCCTAGCTAGTAGCTTCCCTACCCTGTGAGTACATAAAAAGGCAGGTTTTTAAGCCCTTTATGTAAATCAAACCGTAGAGTAGAATAGTAGCTAGCGGAACAGAGAGTGAGAGAGATTCAGCTATAGCAATTAAGCAAAGCAGGGTACAAATAAGTAAATGGGAAGAAGGCCTTGTTGTGCTAAAGAAGGACTTAATAGAGGGGCATGGACGGTAAAGGAAGACAAAATCCTCACAAACTACATTAAGGTCCATGGTGAAGGCAAATGGAGAGACCTTCCTCAAAGAGCTGGTCGGTTTGCTGCTCGTGCTAGGCTACCTGATTCATTTTACTTGAGCTGTAATTTTAGTTTTCTGGGTGTTCTTTAATTTTTGTGTACTCTTTTTTAATGAAATGTGCTAAAGTTTTATTATATTATAGGATTGCTGCGATGTGGGAAGAGTTGCCGACTCCGATGGCTGAATTATCTGAGGCCGGACATTAAGAGAGGGAACATCTCTACCGAAGAAGAAGACCTTATTATTAGACTACACAAGCTAATCGGTAACAGGTAAAATTACTTGAAAAGTCATTATTTTCCCCTTTAATATTAAACAAAATCAAGTGTGCGAGAGTCTCCTAACCACAAGTAAGATAATAGTGGTCTTGGAAGAAAACACGCTAGTTAACAGTAGTAAATGTCTGTTGGTGAAATAGTACATTTAATTTTTTTTTTTTTTTTGGCCAGTAAAGATCCTTTACAAGAATGAATTTCTGGGTGATTTCAGGTGGTCTCTCATCGCCGGAAGATTACCCGGACGAACAGATAATGAAATCAAAAACTACTGGAACACAAACTTGAGTAAGAGAGTGCAAGGCCAGAAGGTTACTCCCAAGAGTACCCATGCTTCTACTTTGGAGCTTAACAAGCCGACAAAACTGGGTTGCATCAAAACCTCCCCGCTGAAGATCCCGACAGATGATCAGCATAAAGTGATTCGAGCCAGAGCAGTGAAGTGCACCAAGGCTGTCAATGTTTTAGGCCCCAAAATTGAAAGTACCATGGATAGTGAGACATCGTCTTCTTCGGCCAGCGCCATCCAGCATGAGGATAATATCATGGATTTCTTTATGGACTTCGACATCAATGAACTTCTTGTATCGGAGGCTCCCATCTCAGAATGCCATCCCATTCAACAGGTTGATGAAAATGGTGACAATGAGGTAGAGAATGGGGAATACGGCAATAGTTTCAACTTAATTGATGAAGTTAAGCCTTACAGTTCAGTGGATGAAGCAATGCCTGATGATTTGGAGGCTATAACTAACCTTTTCCGGACAACTGAAACTTTGGATCTCCTAAGTTTAGCATCTTGTCTAAATATAGAAGATGAATTGATTAATTAAACAAAATTAATAATTTAATAACTCATGCGTTGTTTTGAGAATTGTATATTGATAATTGAAATTTTAATTATCAATAGTTTGTTTTAATAATTTAATAACTCATGAGTTTTTTTTTTTTCTTAGAATTATCATTAAGTAAAGTTGTCCGTACTTTCAATTTTATTAGATATTTGTATAGCCTTAATTAAAGCTATATATTTATAATTATTAAGTTAAAATGAATGGCCAATCATTCTATACAAATAATAGGGTACAGGTTTTTTTTTTCTTTTTTTTTTTGTTTTAAAGAATGTGGCAATATAAGAATGGGAGTTAGACTAATTATATAAACTAAAATTTAAACTTTAAATTTATCATATGTCATTTCTTAAAAATGATTGAATAAATTAATTAAACTAAACTTAAGTTTATATAATTTTTGGTATTATTTGGCATAATTAATCTTTATTAACATAAGCCCTTTGTAATATTACTTTACTTGCAGCAAGTGAAAAAAAAAGAAAAGAAAAGAAAAATCAATCTTCTAAGAATGGTGACCGAGCCATTTGATCTAAGACGACATCTAGGGTTTTTAGGAAAAAAAAAAAAACAATTGCCTTTGTAAAACTACGAAAGCTGGCATCAAAAAATTTAAAAAAATTTAATGTGAAAAATTAAAAGAACAAAAGAAAATTAAAAAAAAAACCCAAAAATAATTGGAAATTGAATTTCTTTTTTCTTAAAAAAATATGAAAAAACAAAAATAGCAAGAAAAAAAATTGTAAATCTGATTTTTTTTTTCAAGGAAAAGCACATTTTGCTGTGGAAACGGAGCATTTTCGTCACAAAATACCCGATTATCTCCGACAGAATGAATATCTATTCCAACAAAATTAGTCAAAATAGATTAACTTTGGCTATGGAATTTTAAACTTTGACAAAAAAAAATATTTATAATGAAAGTTTTCCGTCATTAAACTTGTCGATAGAAATCTGGTAGAAAGATTGGTACTTCCTCTCGCAAGGGAATTTCATTGATTAGCAACCGAAATTGCTTTTGATTGTAGTTAGATTAGTCCTTCCAACAAAGATCTGTTCGAATATCACTTTACAAATGTCTGTTCATAAAATTTAAAAATTTTATTAACAATAAAATAAATAATTATTTTTAATTTAATTTATAATATTAATCTAAACTTTAAAAATTATTGTTGGTCCAAAGTCTTTAAACTATAGGAATCCTCCTCAATCAATGTTGTATTTTTTTTTTACCGTAATGTTGTTATTATGTTATTTGAGGTTTCATGGAGGCTCATTGTTGATTAAACAGTATTCCCACATCATCGGGCGAGAAGCGTGCCCACTTGTTTCACGTGTCGAAGGACATTATTCGTTAGTAGTGTCATTTTCTCTTGCGTCAATAATTTTGACAAACAATTTATTATTCTAGTTTGTGGCTGTGATATTCACAACGTGTTGCTTTTTGTTCTTTTTCTTTTTCTTTTATTTTGTCGCTTTTGCCTATTTTGGCTCCACATGCACGTCGGTTTGCTACTTGATTTACAGCCTGGTTATTTTTTTTTATTTTAAAAAAACTTACCAGCATAAATAACAGGCTTTTTTTTATATAAATAATATATATTTTTTATTTATTAAAATAAGTTAAAATCAGATTTTTTTATCGAAATAGGTTAATTTTTTAATTTAATTGAGAAATCACCATCTCATATGGTAATTTATCAACTTATTTTGAGAAATCATCAAATGAAATGA
>JBBYHO010046038.1:0-10169 GCA_038382025.1 Adansonia gregorii
TGTATTTTTGTAAGATTCATGCATTAAAAGAGGGTTATATTCGAAATAATGACAAGATAAGATCAAAATAATCAAAATTAAGATAAAACACAGCTAGTAAGGTACCAATTTTGGGTATCGTAAAGAGCTACGTACCTCATCATGTGTAACTAACTCCCAAACCCAAATGGTGAATCTTTGCCCACATAGACCATGGGATCGATGTTTTAAGTTTCATAACTTAAAATGTAGGTTTCGATGGGCATCCGATCATGCCTAGCCCAAAATGATTGGTGATGACTCCTAGCGTTGGCCATTTTTTAATTGCATCCAAGACCAATAAGATGAGTGATTCATCTTATGGTCCCCCTCACTGTACCACAAGTTAAGAATCCATGCATTCTTATTTTCATCACATCGCCAAAGGAAAAGTCTTGATCAAGAAAACATTCCAAGTTAGAAAAATATTTTAAGTCGTATGCATTCATAGATCTACGAGGATCCACCTTGAGGTACGTTACAATAGCTTGGCGACTCCACTGGGGATAGTATAGAGAGTTGGCCAATAACTAGCCACGTCTTTCTAGGTTCCTATTTTTTTCGATCTTCTGTCATTATTTAACCATGACCCTTTTGTCATTTTGTCAACTAATCTTTTGTTTGACATGATTGTCAGGATTATCTTATTTTTGAATAATCATCAGTTTAATAAAACAAAAGGTTTGATTGTTTCCCTATCACACACTATGTACTTGCATGGGCATTAATAACCCACTAAATTCCATGGTATGGTTATAACCCAATCATTAGGAGGAAGTGAGCTATATGTCTTCGTGAGTAACCCTCCACATAGGCATGGCAATAACTTCTTGGATGTAAATTACCTATGTCTCTCGTGAGCAACCCTCTGCATTTGCATAGGGAAATACATCCAATGGATCAAACTCATTCTGCCAAATTCATGATGGGTCTAGGATTAGGGTCCCTTGACTGTCCTTATTGGATGGAGGAACAATTCGAATACCTATTTAAGCATCAACTTAAACCTCATATAGTGAGCCCTACGAGCTAAACCATGTCAAACCATACTGGAACATTGCTAGAATACCTAGAGAATAAGGTCACTCAGGGAAATATTCTTAACCTTTACTCTTAATTACCATAATTATGTAGGTGCAATGAGTATACAATTGTCACCCATATCTGCATTTTTATCATTTATCAAGACATGCTGTCAGGCTACCTAAACGATGAACAACCTTTGTATAAATAAATGACGGTGAACAAAAAAAACCATCATTCTTAATGTCTTATACTATAAGTCGTTATGCTGTTCGAGTCATGGCTTAACGCGTATACGCACTAGTGGTGATAAACGATTATTACTATTGGTTCATTATTTTTCCATCAAAATATTGCATCACCTCATGAAGGGTAGATTGCATCCTGGTATATTGAAATGCTGCCCATTTTTTGTCTCACCACTTTGGTTGAGACATGTTATGAATTTTTTGTTCTAATGTTATTAAATTCTTTATTTCCTTACATTTGTCTCTATATGTTCCGCTAACTTATCTTCCCTTTGTTTATGTTTTGGTGCATGCATCATTTCATCATAACCATCATGACTACCATCATTTTAGGATAATTGTTCTGGTTTAGTGTTCAGCAAGGGGCATCATTTATGGTTCTATAGCTTATCTCCACTTTCAAGTCCTTTGAAAATGTCAAAACATGGTCAGAAGGTCACCAGCGTCAAGACAGGGACATCTTAAAGCCTAATTACATCTCAAAAATGCATGAAGAGGTCAAGATCAATTTTTTTCAGAATAATTGTCAAGAATTAAAGCATATTTGGGATAATTGGGACAGTAACATGAAAAAAGCTTTCACTAAAAAGTAAGGGGATATAGCTCTCTTACTTTGAGTTCAGTTGGATGATGGCTTGTTGCAAGCAGTGGCACAGTTATGGAATCTAGCCTACCAATGTTTCACCTTCAACCAACAAGATTTAGTCCCTACCATTGATGAGTACACAGCCCTACTCAAGATAGAAAGGGCCAAATCAGACCAGATTTACTACAAGGCTCTAACACCTCCTCTGTTCAAGAAATGGTTAAGGCAAATTCTTGGAGTCATAGAAGCATAGGTTGATAATCATGCCAAAGTAAAAGGAAGTAGCGAATACATCTCTTGGGCCAGCTTAAAAGAGACAATCGTGAATCTTTTTTATCAAAAGAAAGCTCCAGATGTTTACGTTTTGGTAATCTACGAGCTTATTATATTTCCAAAGACTTTAGGTTATGTAGAGGTGACAATCACATATTTTTTCTCATCTATGTTTGAATATCAACCCTATTTCCACCATTATCACGGAAACCATCGTGCCCTTAGCTTTTGTAAAAGAACGAGAAAAGGAAGGTTTATTGGATATGCCCTATTGCTCAAGATATGGCTCTTAGATCATCTTTGTGTTAGGAAAGGAAGAGTTGGGCAAAATTTTTTCTTCAAGATCGGTCTTCTTTTGATGGCATTAGAGCAAGAATGTCATCAAGATAAGATAGAAAAGCATTAGGTCAAGGAATTACAAAATGTCAAGGAGGAAGAAATCATGTAGAGAGCCCGATGGGTGTTCCCTCAATCGATTGTGTATAGATGTGGAGACTACACTTGTGTGCCGCTCTTGGGATTGTAAGGAAATACTAGTTATGCTCATCTTTTAGTATTGCATCAGTTCTAGTGCTAACAATTCATCTCATTCTTTAAAGACTTAGGACATTGGGATTTCAAATATGGATAGCCTAATTATAAAACAAAAGTCCAATAAGCTTTCTAAGCCTGGAAAAAGGTCCATTGTATGGAAAGATATTAGAGAGAAGTCTCACCACGCCTGGATATGAAGAATGGAGGCTCCACCGTGTTAATGATCCACTACCACCACCTAACTTTGGGGTACTGCAAATCCTCATAGAGGAACCACCTTCTGAGATTGAGATACTTAAGAGGGAGTTTAAGCAAGAAAAGGCATCCTTTGCTATAGAAATCTCTCGACTTAAGGAGGAAAAGGGCCAGCTAGAGATAGATATCTATCTTAGGAATGGTGAAATAGATCAAGTCATTAAAGAAAGGGATCACTACAAAGATGACCTCGAGAGCCTAACTAAGGATTATGTGGCACTCAAAAAAGCTAACAAGTCCCGACGTAGTGGCAAAACATCAGTCAAATGGGAAGCAAAAGTCACCACTCTCAATCACGAGCTGAATCAACAAAAGGAAGAAGTCAGAACCAATAAAGAAAAGTTCACAAGGGCATGTGCTCTTGCTTTCACCTACCATCAAAAGAATCAAAGACTCGAGGCCCAAATGCGAGATGCGAAAGCCACTAGGGTTGAAAATAAAGCCCTTATTCACAGAATCAAAGAGTTAGAACAGTCTTTTCAAGATCATCAAGGTATATCAATGAACTAACAAGGGCTTCCAAGCAACGTGAACTAGATTGGCAAGTGACAATCGAGCAAGCACGTCTAAACTACTAAGAACAACATTAGCACCTCACTCAACAAGTTTAGATAGCTCAATGAAAGGTGGATGACATGATTGAAGTAGCTTGATCCATAAGGCAAGACATCACACATGTTGGAGATCGTGAGCAACAACTTTTGGGTTTTCTTGTTCGTGTGATTACACAATGTAATCATGTTAGATACTTTCAGGTGTAATTATGTCATAAAAGAAACCCTTTTGTGACTCTATGAATGATGTTATTAATGAAGCTGTTCCAAGAATCAATTGTCTCCAATGCATATGAATATTTAATTACACCATTTTTGTTGCACTTACATCGATCATTCATTATCTTAACTCATTATTGCATTAGAAAAGCTCATCAGTAAATACATTTTTTAAAAAGTCTAATATAGGAATTGCGCCATAAAAGTGCAAGGGATTTTGAGATCAATCATGGAACCTTACATCATGCACCGCTGCAATACACGATGCCATAAGTAATCATGGAGAGTGATCATGAAGCTTGTATTGAGTGACTTGAGCTAATGGTCAAGGAATCACAGGACTAGATGCTTCATTAGCAATACAAAATGTGAAATCAAATCACAAAACTTATGGAACTAATGATTGCCTCTATTAAAGAAAACGGGAAAGCTAGCATTGCTGAAACAAGGAATGATCCTCCCAATGTTGAAAGTCCCCATGCTAATAATCCAGAACCTACCCAAGGGGAAACTAGACAAGAACAACGACCTGCTCCTACACCTACTGCTCAGGCTCTACCAGTCATCTACCTTAATCCCGTTGCGATAGGTCAATCATTCTCGATACTTAAAGGGTGAATGTAGGAGTCTCATCAGCAGATCTGATAACCTTCGATCATAAGGAATTAGAGAAAATAGAAGGTCAAAAGTCCATTATGACTGCGGTAGAAGTGAACAAATTCCAGCTACTAGAAAACACCTCCAAGCTATTGAGGGGAGTGACAAGTTCATAGCTCTTGATGCATAATCGTTGTCTTTGGTGTCCAACCTTGTCATTCCCTTAAAGTTCAAAGTCTTAGAGTTTGAGAAGTTTAATAGAACCATTGACCCTTCTGTCCATGTTTGAATGTACCTACGAAAGATGGTCGGGTACGAGAAAGATGAAAAACTCTTCATCCATTACTTCTAGCACAACCTCATTGGGGCAGTAGCTCGATGGTATATCAAGCTAGACAATGTAAAAATCCAATCATGGGCTGACTTGGCTAAGGCCTTTTTGAATCAATGCCAGCACCTGTTAGATTGGGCACCGGATCGATTTTTTTTTATCAATTTCAAGAAAAAAATCCATTAAAAGCTTTAGACAATATGCCCAAAGGTAGAGAGATAAAGCAACCCTAGTCTAGCCTCCCCTTACAGAAAAAAAGATGATAGTCACTTTCATCCACACCTCATGCACTCCTTGTTATGAGAAGCTTATAAGAAATGCCATCAAGAAATTTGTTGACCTAGTCCTCTTTAGAAAAATGATTGACACATCCATTAGGAATGTCAGCCTAGGAAATGTCTGGATCAAGTAAAAGCCTATGGCCAGTAAAAAAAGGCAGGACAGGCCAATGCTATAAGTTATGCTAGCTCATCCTAGCTGAAAGAACATCAAACACTCGACCCTCGCTACCCAAGCACGCTATATTCTTGCCTTGTCACGATACCCCCTTAGACAATTGCCATAACCTATAACCCATCATTTGCAATCCCATCCAACCCACCACAAAGCTACCTTCCATAAGTTCACTAAAGTACAAATCAAGCAACCAATAATGAACCGGCAATCGAGGTGCAAATCAACAAAGATAACTTTTTGATCCTATCCCTATGACCTATATGGAGCTCTACCAGGCCTTGCTTCAAAATCATTTAGTGGCCTCAATTTATGTCCCAAAAAGGAAGCCACCATACTCGCCATGGTATAACCCTAATGCCCACTGTGAATACCATGTTGGGGCAGCGGGGCATGACATTGAGAATTGCATATCTTTCAAACGAAATGTGCAAAATTTAATTAACTCAAAAGTCCTGTAGTTTAGGACAAACTAAGGACCAAATGTTGTCGCCAATCTTTTACCAAACACACTAAGCCAGCTGCAAACATGATCGACATTGAGAACAAACATGAAGTAAGGACAAGCATAGAGGATCTAAGGATGCTAATGTTCTTGGTTTGGTAAGTGTTGATTTAGGTTGCGTTACTCAATGCAACAGAAAAATTGGAAGGCAATCCCGATAACTTCTGTGACTTTCACATAGTTATAGGTCATACCTTACAAATATGCAGAGAGTTTAGGTCCTTAGTTCAAAGAATGATGAATAAAGGCCAGATAGAATTCTATCATGAGATCACACATGCTGCTGAATCTATCAACAGAATAGGAGATAAAACCATGAAGCTACCTTATGAGAGAAATCAATCGCTCATTCTTTATAGTAAGCCAAGTTCTAAGGTTAGTTCTTCAACACCTACACAAAAGTTAATGGTAGAAGTGCCTAAACCATTCTCGTATAAAAGTAACAAAACTATCCCATGAAAATACGAGAATCAGGTAGTGATGATCGGAGGACTAACTCTTTCAATCACTGCAACGAAACTGTTAGGAGTTAGTAACCTAACCCGTAGCATTAGGTGTTATGCTCGGCTAGCTTAAGAAAAACAAAAGGTTGATGCATCTCCAAGCAAGAGCATCGCTTAGACCCAAACAAAGAATTTTAAACCTGAAAAAGTCAAGGAAGCAGTGAGTGAAGGAGAATCCATAGAGTTTCTCAAGTTTATCAAGCACAGTGAATACTATGTTATGGATCAATTATGCGAACAACCCACCAAGATTTTAGTGCTATCTCTGTTACTGAATTCAAAGGTTCATCGAAATGCATTATTGAAGGTGTTAATTGAAGCATGTGTACCTTCGGATGTCTCATAGATAAGCTAGATTGGCTAGTGAACAATATCATGGCCGATAATTATATCTCCTTCACTGATGATGAGATCCCACCTGAAGGCAGGGGTAGTTATAAAGCTCTGCATATCACTACCCATTGCAAGGGATGTATTTTGCCCAAGTTACTTATAGACTATGGGTCAGCCCTTAATGTTATGCTTATGACTACATTAAGCAAACTCCCTGGCGATCAGTCCAACATCAAGAGTAGCCACACCATTGTCCGAGCTTTTGATAGAACATGTCATGGATTAATTAGAAATATCATAATACAGCTTCATATAGGCCCATGTACATTTGAAGTTGACTTTCAAGTTATGGATATTAATCTTTCTTACAATTGCCTATTAGGAAGGCCATGGATACACTTTGCCGAAGCTATCCCATCCTCTCTCCATCGAAAGCTTAAATTCGTGATAGATGATAAAGTACTCGCCATCAGAGCTAAAGAAGAAATGATTGCCAATGCTTTCATCAAGGATATCTACATATAGCCTAGTGAGGATGCACCGGATTCATCGTTCCAATCCTTCGAGTTCATTAATGCGACATTTACAGGAGAAGGATTGCCAATAATCAAACCTATCTGTCAAAGAATACCTACTCGAGTTTAAAATGATTGTTGGCAAAGGTTCCTATATCAAAAAAAGGCTTGGTAAGAATTAACAAGGGATAGCTCGAGCTTTAAAGGTCACCACTCAAGCCAACAAAAGAGGCTTAGGATTTAAAGCTAATGCACACTCAAGAAAGCAACAAGAAAAGAGGACTTGCAACCAGGAGATGACACGATCATTAGGTCGAGAGAGGGAGTCAAAGCCAATAATATTTCCATCTCTCCATAGATATTTCGTTTGGGAGGATGAATTGATCTAAGCCAATCGAAAGAGCAAAAGGCCAAAGATATCTTGGTTATCCTAAATAGGGCACTTAACTGCCTTTATCTACAAGATACCAAGCCATAAAATTCATGTTCTTCCACTAAGACCTAATTTTGATGATAGGGTCATGATGGAAGCCTTTGCACTTTTCGTGTCCCTTTCATGTAATGTTAAGTAATGTTAAGATGGGTGTCCTATGTAGGGGGCATTGTTTATCAAACATTATCAATGAAATGACTTTTACATGTATTATTCCATATTATGTATCACTTTTTAACCTTTTTGTCTCTATTACTTTTTTACCTTCGTTTTTATCCAAATCCCTTTATTATGTGTGTGCCTTTTGCAATGTTTATTTCTTTAACCTTTTAGGCATCCTAACTATAGTGACATGGATATGTTTGATGGGCCTTTGAAGATCAATTTTGAGCTGTCAATTTGCACTAGTGAAGTCGATCATGAAGAAGATTTCGAAGAAAGCTCTGTACCACCAGACCTTTTAGGATTAGTTGAGCAAGAGGAGAAGTAGATCATGCCCTATAAAGACCCAATAAAAGTAATAAATTTGGGTACTCAAGAGGACTGAAAAGAGGTTAAAATCGAAACCTCAATAAAGTCGACAGCTAGGACTAGGCTGATAGACCTATTCCAGGAATATCGAAATGTATTCGCTTGGTCATACCAAGACATGCTAGGACTAGACACTAATATAGTGGTCCACAAACTTTCCATCAAGCCTGGATGCAAACCAATCCGGCAAAAGTTAAGGAGGATGAAGCTAGAAATGCTCTTCAAAATTAAGGAGGAAGTCAAAAAGCAGTTTGATGTAGGGTTTATTAAAGTAGCCAAATATCCAAAATAGGTTGCCAATATAGTCCCAGTCCCAAAGAAAGATGGCAAGGTACGAATATGTGTTGATTATCGAGATCTAACTCGAGCTGTCCTAAGGATAACTTTCCACTACCCCATATCAACACATTGGTAGACAATACAGCCAAGAATTCTCTATTTTTTTTCATGCATGGATTTTCAGGCTACAACCAGATCAAGATGGCACTTGAAGACATGGAGAAAACAACTTTTGTAACTATGTGAGGGATATTTTGTTATAATGTCATGCCCTTCGGACTAAAAAATGGTAGGGCAACCTATCAGCGAGCCATGGTAGCCCTATTTCATGACATGATGCATAAAGAAATTGAGGTTTATGTTGATGAAATGATTACCAAGTCAATGAAAGAGGATGGACATGTCATAGACCTTCAAAAACTTTTTGAACGGCTATAAAAATTTAAACTCAAATTGAATCCTACCAAATGTACCTTTGGAGTCACTTCGGGTAAGCTTTTAGGCTTTATAGTCAGCAAAAGAAGAATTAAAGTTGACCCGAACAAAGTCAAACCCATTCAAGATATGCCACCACTTTAAACCCAAAAAGAAGTGAGGAGCCTTCTAGGGAGACTGAACTATATTGCTAGATTCATATCCTAGCTCATTGACAAATGCGGCCCTATCTTTCAGCTTATTCACAAACAAAATCTAGGAGAGTGGAATAAGGCATGTCAAGAAGCCTTTGATAAAGTCAAGTGTTATATGTCAAGCCCACTAGTGTTAGTACTGCTAGTGCCTAGTTGACCTTTAATCCTTTACTTGGCAATCTTTGACAACTCTATGGGTTATGTATTAGGGCATTATGATGAGTCAAGAAAGAAGGAACAAGCATTCTATTATTTAATCAAAAGGTTTATGGAATACAAGTGCAATTACTCCACAGTTGAAAAGTTATGCTGTGCATTAGTGTAGATAGCCAAGAGACTTAGGTAGTACATGCTGTATCACACTACATGGTTAATTGCAAGGCTTGATCCTATCAAGTATCTATGCAAAGCCCTTGTACTATCAGGAAGGCTAGCTAGATGGCAAGTCCTACTTTTTGAATATGACATTGCCTATGTTAGAATAAAGGCCATCAAGGGTAGTGCGATAGCTGACTTTTTGGCAAGTCAAGTGGCAGATGACTATGAACCCTTAAATTTTGACTTCCTAGATGAAGATCTAATGTGTATTTTTTAGAATAAAAATGCCTCTAACCAAGATCAGTCTTGGAAGATTTATTTTGATGAAGCATCAAATGTTCTAGGGCATGGAATTGGGGTAATATTGATGTCACCTAATAAGAGTCATTATTTGTTCATAGCAAGACTAAATTTTGGCTGCATGAATAATATCGCAAAATATAAAGCTTGTCTCATAGGGCTTCAAGCAACCATCGGGAGGAATATTAAGATATTACAGGTGTTTAGTGATTCGACCCTTGTCATCTACCAATTGAAAGAAGAGTGGCAAATTCACGATGCCAAGCTGAGACAATATGGGAAGCTGATAGCAGAACTCAAGAAAGAATTTGATGATATTAGTTTCTGACACTTACCTCGAGAAGGAAACCAAATAGCTGATGCTTTGGCATGCATGTTTAAAGTCAACTAGGAATCGAATGTTGCTTCCATCCAGATAAGCATCTACATAACTCCAGTTCATTATCATAGCGTCGAGAAAGAGAAGGATGGCCTACTATGGTATTATGACATCCTTTTTTACATTAAGGATCAACAATATCCCAAACAGGCAACTGAGAATGATAAGAGAACTATCAGAAGGCTGGCTATGGGATTTGTTCTCGATGGAAAATCTTATACAAAAGGAGTCATGATCAAGTATTGCTTAGATGCATTGATACTCCTTAAGCCAAAGTGATCTTCGAAGAAGTTCATGAAGGGTTTTATGGTACGCATGCTAATGGACATCAGATGGCCAAGCAAATCATGAGA
>JBBYHO010046049.1:0-10168 GCA_038382025.1 Adansonia gregorii
TACAAAGAAAAGCTTTTCTTTCCACTATTTTCCTTATAATTAATGTTCATCTGTGAAATAAGATAAACTTGGATACTTATAATAATCTCCATCCTTTTTGTTATTGGCACTACAATTATGTTCTCCACATTGGGATACATGATATTAATTCTTTGGTTTGGCAAAAAAAGCTTTATCTTTCCACCATTTTCCTTAAAATCAAAGTTCATCCATGAAATAAGATAAACTCGGATACTCATAATAATCTTCATTCTTTTTGTTGTTGGCACTATAATAATGTTCTCCACATTGGGATACACACGATTGATGCTTTGGATTTGCCAGAAAAGCTTTTTTTCCACCACTTTCCTTTATAATCACTATTTATCCATGAAATGATACAAACTTGGATACCCATAATAATCTCCATTTTTTTTTGTTATGGGCACTGCAATCATGTTCCCCTCATTAGGATACATGATATTAAAGCTTTGGATTTGCAGGAAAAGCTTTTCTTTCCACCATTTTCCTTATAATCAAAGTTTACCCATGAAATGAGATAAACTTGGATGCTCATAATAATCTCTATTCATTTCGTTATAGGACAACAGTCTTGTTCTCTACAATAGGATACATGATATTGATGATTTGGATTTGCTGTAAAAGCTTTTCCTTGCGCCATTTTCCTTATAATCAAAGTTCATCCATGAAATGAGACAAACTTGGATACTTATAATAATCCCCATTCTTTTTGTTATGGGCATGACAATCATGTTCTCCTTATTGGGATACACGATATTGATTATTTGAATTTCCATGAAAAGCTTTTCTTTCCACCTTTTTTCTTATAATCAAAGTTTATTCGTTAAATAAGACAAACTTGAATACTCTTAATAATCTTTATTCTTCTTTGTTATGGACACTACAACCATGTTCTCCTAATTAGGATACATGATATTGATGATTTGGATTTACAAGAAAAGCTTTTCTTTCCACCGTTTTTCATAAAATAATGTTCATTCGTGAAATTAGACAAACTTGGATAATTGAAATAATCTCCATTCATTTTGTTATTGGTACTACAGTCATGCTCCCCATATTGGGATACACGATATTGATGCTTTGGATTTACATGAAAGCTTTTCTTTCCACTATTTTCCTTGTAATCAAAGTTCATCCGTGAAATGAGATAAACTTGGCTACTCATAGTAATCTCCATTCTTTTTGTGATTAGCACTACAATCATGCTCTCCACATTGGGATACAGGATATCGATGCTTTAAGTTTGCTAGAAAAGCTTTTGTTTCCACCATTTTCCTTTATAATCACTATTCATCCATGAAATGATACAAACTTGGATACTCGTAATAATCACCAATCTTTTTATTATAGGCACTACAATCATGCTCCCCTCATTGGGATACATGATATTAAAGCTTTGCATTTGCTAGAAAAGCTTTTCTTTCCACCATTTTCCTTATAATCAAAGTTTATCCATGAAATGAGACAAACTTGGATACTCTTAATAATCTCTATTCTTTTTGTTATGGGCCCTACAATCATGTTATCCATAATGGGATACATGATATAGATGCATTGGATTTGCTAGAAAAGCTTTTCTTTGCGCCATTTTCCTTATAATCAAAGTTTATCCGTAAAATGAGACAAACTTGGATACTCATAATAATCTCCATTCTTTTTGTTATGGGCGCTACAATCATGTTTTCCTCATTAGGGTACACGATATTGTTGCATTGGATTTGCATGAAAAGGTTTTCTTTCCACCATTTTCCTTATAATCAAAGCTCATCCGTGAAATGAGACAAACTTGGATACTCGTAGCAATCTCTATTTCTTTTGTTTTAGACACTGTAATCATGTTCTCCGTATTGGGATACACGATATTGATGTTTTGAATTTGCAAAAAAAAAGCTTTTCTTTCCACCATTGTCCTTAAAATAATGTTTATTCGTGAAATGAGACAAACTTAGATACTCAAAATAATCTCCATTCATTTTGTTATTGGTACTACAATAATGCTCTCCACATGGGATGCACGATATTGATGCTTTGGATTTACAAGAAAGCTTTTCTTTACACCATTTTCCTTATAATCAAAGTTCACCCACGAAATGAGACAAACTTGGATAATACTCATAATAACCTCCATTCTTTTTGTTATGGATGCTACAATCATGTTCTCCTCATTAGGATACACTATATTGATGCTTTGGATTTGCAAGAAAAGCTTTTATTCCCACTGTTTTCCTAATGAAAGCTCATCCGTGAAATGAGACAAACTTGGATACTCGTAGCAATCTCTATTTCTTTTGTTTTAGACATTGTAATCATGTTCTCCTTATTGGGATACACGATATTGATGTTTTGAATTTGCAAAAAAAGCTTTTCTTTCCACCATTGTCCTTAAAATAATGTTTATTCGTGAAATGAGACAAACTTAGATACTCAAAATAATCTCCATTCATTTTGTTATTGGTACTACAATAATGCTCTCCACATGGGATGCACGATATTGATGCTTTGGATTTACAAGAAAGCTTTTCTTTACACCATTTTCCTTATAATCAAAGTTCACCCACGAAATGAGACAAACTTGGATAATACTCATAATAACCTCCATTCTTTTTGTTATGGATGCTACAATCATGTTCTCCTCATTAGGATACACTATATTGATGCTTTGGATTTGCAAGAAAAGCTTTTATTCCCACTGTTTTCCTAAAAATAATATTCATCCATGAAATGAGACAAACTTGGATATTCGAAATAATCTCCATTCATTTTGTTATTGGTACTACAATCATGCTCTCCACATTAGGATGCACAATATTGATGCTTTGGATATACAAGAAGAGTTTTTCTTTCCACTATTTTCCTTATAATCAAAGTTCATCCATGAAATGAGACAAAATTGGCTACTTATAGTAATCTCCATTCATTTTGTGATTAGGCACTACAATCATGCTCTTTACATTGGGATACACGATATTGATGCCATGGATTTGCAAGAAAAGCTTTTCCTCCCACCATTTTCTTTATAATTAAAGTTTATCCATGAAATGATATAAACTTGAATACTTTTAATAATCTCCATTCTTGTTTTTAGTGGCACTACAATCATATTCTCCACATTAGGATACACAATATTGATGCTTTGGATTTGTAAGAAAAGGTTTTGTTTTCACCATTTTCCTCATAATTATTGTTCATCCATGAAAGGAGAGAAACTTGGATACATATAATAATCTCCTTTCTTTTTGTTATGGGTACTAATATTATGTTCTCCTCGTTATGGTATACGATATTGATGCTTTGAATTTGCAAGAAAAACTTTTCTCTCCACCATTTTCCTTATAATTAAAGTTCATCCATGAAATGAGACAAGCCTGGATACTCATAATAATCTCCATTCTTTTTGTTATTGGCACTACAATCATGTTCTCCACATTAGGATCCATGATATTGATCTTTGGTTTGGCAAGAAAACCATTTTATTTCCATCATTTTTCTTAAAACCAAAGTTACCCGTGAAATAAGACAAACTCAAATACTAAAAATAATCTCCATTCTTTTTGTTATTGGCACTGCAATAATGTTTTTCACATTAGGATGCACAATATCGATGCTTTGGATTTGCCAAAAAAGCTTTTCTTTCCACCATTTTCCTTATAATCATTGCTCATCGATGAAATGATATAAACTTGGATACTCGTAATAATCTTTATTTTTTTGGTTGGGGGCTACAATCATGTTCTCCTCATTTGGATGCATGATATTAATGCTTTGGATTTGCAAGAAAAGCCTTTCTTTCTAGCATTTTCCTCATAATCAAAGATCATTAGTGAAATGAGGCAAACTTGGATAATTGTAACAATCTCCATTCTTTTTGTTATTGGTACTGCAATCATGTTCTCCTCATTGGGACACATGATATTAATGCTTTGAATTTGGAAGGAAAACTTTTCTTTCCACCATTTTCCTTATAATTAAAGTTTATCTGTGAAATGAAACAAACTTGGATACTCATAATAATCTCCATTGTTTTTTATATTGGTACTACAATCATGTTCTCCATGTTGGAATACATGATATTGATGCTTTGCATTTGCAAGAAAAGCTTTTTCTTTTAATCATTTTCCTTATGATTGAAGGTCATTCATGAAATGAGACAAAGTTGATACTCGTAATAATCTCCATTCTTTTTGTGATTACACACTATATTCAGGCTTTCCACATTAGGATACATTATATTGATGCATTGGATTTGCAAGAAAAGCATTTGTTTCCACTATTTTCTTTATAATTAAAGTTCATCTGTGAAGTGACTGAAACTTAGATTCTCATAATAATCTCCATTCTTTTTTTTGATTGGGCATTACAATCATGTTCTCCATATTAGGATACATGATATTTTTACTTTGGATTTGCAAGAAAAACTTTTCTTGAGACCATTTTCCATATAATAACTATTCATCCATGAAAAGATACAAACTTGGATACTTGCAATAATCTCTATTCCTGTTGTTACTGGCACTAAAATCATGTTCTCTATATTAGGATACACGATATTGATGCTTTGGATTTGCAAGAAAAGCTTTTCTTTCCACCATTTTTCTCATAATTAATGTTTACTCGTGAAATAAGACAAGGTTAGATACTTGTAATAATCTTCAATCTTTTTGTTTTCTGCACTACAATCATGTTCTCCTCATTGGGGTACATACTATTAATGCTTTGGATTTACAAGAAAGGCTTTTCTTTCCATGATTTTCCTTATAATCAAAGTTCATCTGCGAAATGAGACAAACTTGGATACTCATAATAATCTATATTTTTTTTGTTATCGGCACTACAATCATGTTATCCTCATTGGGATACACAATATTGATGCTTTGGATTTACATGAAAAGCTTTTCTTTCCACCATTTTCCCTATAATCAAAGTTCATTTGTGAAATACGACAAACTTGGATACTTGTAATAATCTCCATTCTTTTTGTTATTAGCACTATAATCATGTTCTCCGCATTGGGATACATGATATTGATGCTTTGGATCTGCAAGAAAAGCTTTTGTTCCATCATTTTTCTCATGATCAAAGTTCATCCATGAAATAGGACAAAGTTGATACTTATAATAATCTCCATTATTTTTGTGATTAGGCACTACAATCATGCTCTCCATATTGGGATACACAATATTGCTGCTTTGGATTTGCAAGAAAAGCTTTTTTTTGCCATTCTCCTTATAATCAAAGTGTCCATCAGTGAATTGACTGAAACTTAGACTCTCACATAAATCTCTGTTCCTTTTGTGATTGGGCACTACAACCATGTTCTTCACATTTGGATATATGATATTGATACTTTGGATTTGCAAGAAAAGCTTTCCTTTGACCATTTTCCTTATAATAATTGTTTATTCGTGAAATGATACAAACTTAGATACTTGTAATAATTGCCATTCCTATTGCTAGTGGCACTACAATCATGTTCTCTGCATTAGGATACGCGATATTGATGCTTTGGATTTACAAGAAAAGCTTTTCTTTCCACCATTTTTCTTATAAATAATATTCATCCATGGAATAAGACAAACTTGGATACTCGTAATAATCTGTATTCTTTTTGTTATGGACACTACAATCATGTTCTCCTCATTGGGATACATGATGTTAAAGCTTTGGATTTGCAGGAAAAGCTTTACTTTTCGCCATTTTTCTTATAATCAATGTTCATCCGCAAAATAAGACAAACATGGTTACCCATAATAATTTGAATTCCTTTTGTTGTTGGCACTACAATCATGTTCTCCTCATTGTGATACACGATATTGATGCTTTGGATTTGCAAGAAAAACTTTTCTGTCCACCATTTTCTTTATAATTAATGTTCATCCATGAAATAAGTCAGACTTGGATACTTTTAATAATCTCCATTCATTTTGTTATTGGCACTACAATTATACTCTCCACATTAGGATACAGGGTATTGATGTTTTGGATTTGCAAGAAAAGCTTTCCTTTCTGCCATTTTCCTTGCAATTAATGTTCATTCATGAAATAAGACAAACTTGAATACTCAAAATAATCGCCATTCTTTTTGTTATTGGCACTACAATCATGTTCTCCACATAGGGATACATAATAATTATGCTTTGGTTTGGCAAGAAAAGCTTTTTCTTTCCACCATTTTCTTTAAAATCAAAGTTCATTCACGAAATAAGATAAACTCAAATACTCATAATAATCTTCATTCTTTTGGTTATTTGCAGTACAATAATTTCTCCATATTACGGTACACGATATTGACGCTTTAGATTTGCAAGAAAAGTTTTTTTTTCCACCGTTTTCCTTATAATTAATGTTCATTTGTGAAAATGAGACAAACTTGGATACTCAAAACAAGCTCCATTCATTTACTTATTGGTTCTGCAATCATGATTACCATATTAGGATACACGATATTGATGCTTTAGATTTGTAAAAAAAGCTTCTCTTTCCACTATTTTCCTTATAATCAAAGTTCATCCATAAAATGAGGCAAACTTGGATACTCATAACAATCTTTATTGTTTTTGTGATTATGCGCTACAATCATGCTCTTCACATTGGGATCAACGATATTGATACTTTAGATTTGCAAGAAAAGCTTCTTTCCACCATTTTCCTTATAATCAAAGTTCATCCCTGAAGTGCGTCAAACTTTAATTCTTATAATAATCTCTATTCGTTTCGTGATTGGGCACTACAATCATGTTCTTCATATTAGGATACATGATATTGGTGCTTTGGATTTGTAACAGAAACTTTTTTTTAGACTATTTTCCTTAAAATCAATTTCATCCATGAAATGATGCAAACTTGGATTCTTGTAATAATCTACATTCTTGTTGCTAGTGGCACTACAATCATGTTCTCAACATTAGGATACATAATATTGATGCTTTAGATTTAAAAGAAAGCTTTTCCTTCCACCATTTTCCTTATAATTATTGTTTATCCATGAAATAAGGCAAACTTGGGCACTCATAATAATCTCTATTTTTTTGTTATTGGCACTACAATTATGTTCTCTGCATCAGGATACATGATATTGATGCTTTGGATTTGCAAGAGAAGTTTTTCTTTCTACCATTTTCCTTACAATCAAAGTTCATCCGTGAAATGAGATAAACTTGGATACTCATAATAATCACCATTCTTTTTGTTATTGGCACAACAGTGATGTTCTCCATATTGGGGCATAAGATACTGATGCTTTGGATTTCCAAGAAAAGCCATGAAATGATAAAAATTTGGATACTTGTAATAATCTACATTCTTGTTGCTAGTGGCATTACAATCATGTTCTCAACATTGGGATACATGAGATCGATGCTTTGGATTTGTAAGAAAGCCTTTTCTTTCTACCATTTCCCTTTATAATCATTATTCATCCATGAAATGATACAATCTTAGATACTTGTAATAATCTCTATTCTTTTTCTTATGGCCACTGCAATCAAGTTCTCTTCATTGGGATACATGATATTAATGCTTTGGATATACAAGAAAAGCTTTTCTTTCCACCATTTTCCTTATAATGAAAGTTTATCCATGAAATGAGACAAACTTGGATACTCATAATAATCTCCATTATTTTTGTTATCGGCACTATAATCATGTTCTCCTCATTGGGTACATGATATCGATGCTTTGGATTTGCTAGAAAAGCTTTTCTTTCTAAAATTTTCTTTATAATCAAAGTTCATCTATGAAATGAGACAAACTTGATACTCATAATAATCTCCATTCTTTTTGTGATTGGGCACTACAATCATGTTTTTCACAATGGGATACACGATATTGATGCTTTGGATATGCAAGAAAAGCTTTTCTTTCCACCATTTTCCTTATAATTAATGTTCATCTTTGAATGAGACAAACTTGGATGCTTATAATAATCTCCATTCATTTTGTTATTAGTGTTACAATCATGTTCTCCTCATTGGGATACATGATATGTAACACTTTGGATTTGCAAAAAAAGCTTTCATTTCCACTATTTTCCATATAATTAATATTCATTTGTGAAATGAGATAAACTTGGATGCTCATAATAATCGTAATTCTTTTTGTTATGGGTGCTACAATCATGTTCTCCTTATTAGGATACATAATATTAATGCTTTGGATTCGCAAGAAAAGCTTTTCTTTCCACTATTTTCCTTACAATAAATGTTCTTCTGTAAAATGAGACAAACTTGGATACTCGTAATAATCTTTAGTATTTTTGTTATTTGTACTAAAATCATGTTCCAGTGTCTAGGATACATGACATTAAATCTTTGGATTTGCAAGAAAAGCTTTTCGCTGCACCATTTTCCTTGTAATCAAAGTTCATGCATAAAATTAGACAAACATGGATACTTATAACAATCTCCATTCCGTTTATTACTTGCACTATAATCATGTTATCCACATGGGAATACACGATATTGAAGCTTTGGTTTGGCAAGAAAAGCTTTTCTTTTCACCATTTTCCTCATAATAAAAGTTCATGTATGAAATGAGACAAATTTGGATACTCATAGTAATCTCTATTTTTTTTTGTTAATGGCATTATAATCATGTTGTCCGTATTGGGATACATATTATTAATGCTTTGGATTTGGAAGAAAAGTTTTCTTCCCACCATTTTCCTTACAATCAAAGTTCATCCGTAAAGTGAGCCAAACTTGGGTTCTCATAACAATCTCTATTCTTTTTGTGATTAGGCACTACAATCATGTTCTCCCTATTACGATACACGATATTGATACTTTTGGATTTGCAAGTAAATCCTTTCTTTCCACCATTTTCGTTATATTCAATGTTTATCCATGAAACGATACGAACTTGGATAATTGTAATAATTTCCATCCTTTTTGCTAGTGGCTATGCAATCATGTTCTCCACATTAGGAACCATGATATTGATCTTTGGTTTGGCAAGAAAAGCATTTTATTTCCATCATTTTTCTTAAAATCAAAGTTATCCGTGAAATAAGACAAACTCAAATACTAATAATAATCTTCATTCTTTTTGTTATTGGCATTGTAATAATGTTCTTCACATTAGGATGCACAATATCGATGCTTTGGATTTGCCAAAAAAGCTTTTCTTTCCACCAGTTTCCTTATAATCATTGCTCATCGATGAAATGATATAAACTTGGATACTCGTAATAATCTCTATTTTTTGTTTGGGGACTACAATCATGTTTTCCTCATTTGGATGCATGATATTAATGCTTTGGATTTGCAAGAAAAGCCTTTCTTTCCAGCATTTCCCTCATAATCAAAGTTCATCTGTGAAATAAGGTAAACTTAGATACTCATAGCAATCTTGATTCTTTTTGTTATTGGCACTACAATCATGTTCTCCTCATTGGGACACATGATATTAATGCTTTGGATTTGCATGAAAAACTTTTCTTTCCACCATTTTCCTTATAATCAAAGTTTATCTGTAAAATGAGACAAACTTGGATACTCATCATAAGCTCCGTTGTTTTTGATATTGGTACTATAATCATGTTCTCCATGCTGGAATACACGATATTGATGCTTTGCATTTGCAAGAAAAGCTTTTTCTTTTCATCATTTTCCTTATGATCAAAGGTCATTCATGAAATGAGACAAAGTTGATACTCATAATAATCTCCATTTTTTTATGATTACACACTATATTCAGGCTTTCCACATTAGAATACACGATATTGATGCATTGGATTTGCAAGAAAAGCATTTATTTCCACTATTTTCCTAATAATTAAAGTTCACCTGTGAAGTGACTCAAACTTGGATTCTCATAATAAACTCCATTCTTTTTTTGATTGGGCATTACAATCATGTTCTCCATATTAGGATACATGATATTTTTACTTTGGATTTGCAAGAAAAACTTTTGTTGAGACCATTTTCCATATAATAACTATTCATCCCTAAAAAGATACAAACTTGGATACTGGTAAGAATCTTTATTCCTATTGTTACTGGCATTAAAATCATGTTCTTTACATTAGGATTCACGATATTGATGCTTTGGATTTGCAAGAAAAGCTTTTCTTTCACCATTTTTCTCATAATTAATGTTTACTTGTGAAAGACAAGGTTGGATACTTGTAATAACCTTCAATCTTTTTGTT
>JBBYHO010046081.1:0-10166 GCA_038382025.1 Adansonia gregorii
CATTCACTAAAATCACACTCCAAAAGCTTATTGTTTGGATTTCTCAAGTTTGTCTACCAAAATTTTAATTTATCAAAGTTTTGAGAAATCAATTCACCCCCCTCTTGATTTCATTCACCACCTAAAGGTCTAACAGAATTAAAGTTCATCTTTCAATTGCGATAAACATGAATTCACATAATAATCTCCTCACTTTTCATGATAGGGCATCACAAACACATTCTCCTTGATGGGATAAATGATATTGATGCTTTGATTTCATAAGAAAAACTTCTCTTTCTACCATTTTTATAATTGAAGTTTGTCTTTCAATTGGGATAATCATTGATTCAAATAATAATCTCCTTTCTTTTCACGATTGGGCATCATAAACAAATTCCCCTCGATGGGATAAATGATATTGATGCTTTGGTTTCATAAGAAACCCATATATTTCTAGCATTATTAGAATTAATGTAAGTCTATTGATTTGCACAAACATGGCTATACCTAATAATCTGCTTTCTTTTCATGATTGGGCATCATAAATGCATTCTTCTCGATTGGATAAATGCTATTGATGCTTTGGTTTCATAAGAAAAACTTCTCTTTCTACCATTTTTATAATTGAAGTTTATCTTTCAATTGGGATAATCATGGATTCAAATAATAATATACTTTTTTTTTCATGATTGGGCATCATAAACGCATTCTCCTCGATGGGATAAATGATATTGATGCTTTTGTTTCATAAGAAAAACTTCTCTTTCTATCATTTTTATAATTGATGTTTTTCGTTCTATTGGGATATACCTAGATTCACATAATAATCTCCTTTCTTTTTATGATTGGGCATCATAAACACATTCTCCTCATTAGGATAAACGATATTGATGCTTTGGTTTGATAAGACAAACTTCTCTTTTTACCATTTTTATAATTGAAATTCATCTGTCAATTGGGACAAACATGGATTCACATAATAATCTCCTTTCTTTTCATGATGGGGCATCATAAACACATTCTGCTCGATGGGATAAATGATATTGATGCTTTGGTTTGACAAGAAAAACTTCTTTTATTACCATTTTTAGAATTGAGGTTCGTCTATTAATTAGGATAAACATGGATTCATATGATAATCTCCTTCCTTTTCATTGTTGGGCATCATAAACATATTCTGCTCGATAGGATAAACGATATTGATGCTTTGGTTTCATAAGAAAACCATCTCTTTCTACCATTTTCAGAATTAATGGAAGCTTAACGATTTGGACGAACACAGATCTACTTAATAATCTCTTTTCTTTTCATGATTAGGCATCATAAACATATTCTCCTCGTTAGGATTAATGATATTGATGCTTTGGTTTCATAACAAAAACTTCTCTTATTACCATTTTTAGAATTGAAGTCCGTCTTTCAATTGGGATAAACATGGATTCGCACAATAATATCCTTTCTTTTCATGATTGGGCATCATAAAAACATTCTCCTCAACGGGATAAATGATGTTGATGCATTCTTTTCATAAGAAAAACTTTTCTTTCCACCATTTTTATAATTGAAGTTCATCTTTCAATTGGGATGAACATGGATTCACATGATAATCTCCTTTCTTTTCATGATTGGGCAACATAAACACATTCTCCATAATGGGATAAATAATATTGATGCTTTAGTTTCATAAGAAAAGCATCTCTTTCTACCATTTTTTGGATTAACGTAAGTTTAACGATTTGGACAAGCACGGATCTACCTAATAATCTCTTTTCTTTTCATGAATAGGCATCATAAACACAGTCTCTTCGTTGGGATTAGTGGTATTGATGCATTGGTTTCATAACAAAAACTTCACTTATTACCATTTTTAGAATTGAAGTTCGTTTTCGATTGGGATAAACATGTATTCACATAATAATCTCTTTTCTTTTCATGATTGGGCATCATAAACACATTCTCTTCGATGGGATAAATGATATTGATGCTTTGGTTTCATAAGAAAAGTATCTCTTTCTGCCATTTCTAGGATTAATGTAAGTTTAACGATTTAGACAAACACAGATCTACCTAATAATCTCCTTTCTTTTCATGATTAGGCATCATAGACACATTCTCCTCGTTGGGATTAATGATACTGATGCATTGGTTTCATAACAAAAACATCTCTTATTACCACTTTTGGAATTGAAATTTGTCTTTCAATTGGGATAAACATGGATTCACATAATAGTTTTCTTTCTTTTCATGATTGGGCATCATAAACACATTCTCCTCGATGGGATAAATGATATTGATGCTTTGGTTTCATAAGAAAAGCATCTCTTTCTACCATTTTTATAGTTGAAGCTCGTTTTTCAATTGGGATAAACAAGGATTCACATCATAATCTTCTTTCCTTTCATGATTGGGCATCACACATTCTCTTCAATGGGATAAATGATGTTGATGGTTTCTTTTCATAAGAAAAACTTCTCTTTCTACCATTTTTATAATTGATGTTCGTCTTTCAATTGGGATAAACAAGGATTCACATAATAGTCTCCTTTCTTTTCATGATTGGGCATCATAAACACATTCTCCTTGATGGGATAGATGATATTGATGCTTTGGCTTCATAAGAAAAGCATCTCTTTTTGCCATTTTTAGAATTAATGTAAGTTTAACGATTTGGGCAAACCCGAATCTACCTAATAATCTCTTTTCTTTTCATGATTAGGCATCATAAACATATTTTCCTCATGGGGATTGGTGATATTGATGCTTTGGTTTCTTAACAAAAACTTCTTTTCTTACCATTTTTAGAATTAATGTTCGTCTTTCAATTGCAATAAACATGGATTTACATAATAATCTTTTTTTTTTCATGATTGGGCATCATAAACACATTATCCTCGATGGGATAAATGATATTGATTCTTTGGTTTCGTAGGAAAAGCATCTATTTCTACAATTTTTAGAATTAATGTAAGTTTAACAATTTAGACAAACATGGATCTACCTAATAATCTCCTTTCTTTTCATGCTTAGGTAACATAAACCTATTCTTCTCGTTGGGATTAGTGATATTGATGCTTTGGTTTCTTAACAAAAACTTCTCTTATTACCATTTTTAGAATTGAAGTTTGTCTTTCAATTAGGATAAACATGGATTCACATAATAATCTCCTTTCTTTTCATGATTGGGCATCATAAACACATTTTCCTCAATGGGTAAACGAATTGATCTTTGGTTTCATAACAAAAACTTCTCTTATTACCATTTTTACAATTGAAGTTTGTTTTCAATTGGGATAAACAAGGATTCACATAAAAATCTCCTTTCTTTTCATGATTGGGCATCATAAACACATTCTCCTTGTTGGAATTAATGATATTGGCGCTTTGGTTTCATAAGAAAAACGTCTCTTTCTGCCATTTTTAGAATTTAAGTTTGTCTTTCAATTGGGATAAACATGGATTCACATAATAATCTCTTTTCTTCTTGTGACAGGGCATCATCAACACATTCTGCTTGATGGTATAAATGACATTCATGCTTTGCTTTGGTAAGAAAAACTTCTCTTGTTACCATTTTTAGAATTGATGTTTGTCTTTCAATGGGACAAACACAGATTTACATAATAATATCCTTTCTTTTCATGACTGGGCATCATAAACACATTCTCCTCAATGGGATAAATGATGTTGATTTTTTTTTCATAAGAAAAACTTTTCTTTCTACCAATTTTATAATTGAAGTTCGTCTTTCAATTGGGATAAACATGGATTCACATGAAAATCTCTTTTTTTTTCATGATTAGGCATCATAAACACATTCTCGATGGGATAAATGATATTATTGCTTTGGTTTCATAAGAAAAGCATTTATTTCTACAATTTTTAGAATTAATGTAAGTTTAACGATTTGGACAAACACGGATCTACCTAATAACCACTTTTCTTTTCATGATTAGGCATCATAAACCTATTCTCCTTGTTGGGATTAATGGTATTGATGCTTTGGTTTCATAACAAAAACCTCTCTTATTACAATTTTTAGAATTGAAGTTCGTTTTTCAATTGGGATAAACATGGATTCATAAAATAATATCCTTTCTTCTCATGATTGGGCATCATAAACACATTCTCCTCGATGGGATAAATGATGTTGATGCTTTCTTTTCATAAGAGAAACTTCTCTTTCCACCATTTTTATAATTGAAATTCGTCTTTCAATTGGGATGAACATGGATTCACATAACAATCTCCTTTCTTTTCATGCTTGGGCATCATAAACAGATTCTCCTTGTTGGAATTAATGATATTGATGCTTTGGTTTCATAGGAAAAACTTCTCTTATTGCCATTTTTAAAGTTGAAGTTCATCCTTCAACTGGGATAAAGATGGATTCACATAATAATCTCTTTTTCTTTCATGATTGGGTACCATAAACACATTCTCCTCGTTGGGATTAATGATATTGATGCTTTGGTTGCAAAAGAAAAACTTCTCTTATTACCATTTTTAGAATTGAAGTTCGTCTTTCAATTGGAATAAGCATGGCTTTACATAATAATATCTTTTCTTTTCATGATTGGGATCATAAACACATTCTCCTCGATGGGATAAATGATGTTGATGCTTTCTTTTCATAAGAAAAACTTTTCTTTCTGCCATTTTATAATTGAAGTTCGTCTTTCAATTGCGATAAACGTGGATTCACATAGTAATCATCTTTCTTTTCATGATTGGGCATCATAAACGCATTCTCTTCGATGGGATAAATGATATTGATGCTTTGGTTTCATAAGAAAAGCATCTCTTTCTACAATTTTTTGAATTAACGTAAGTTTAATGATTTGGACAAACACGGATCTACCTAATTATCACCTTTCGTTTCGTGATCAGGCATCATAAATCTATTCTCCTCATTGGGATTATTGATATTGATTCTTTGGTTTCTTAACAAAAACTTCTCTTATTACCATTGTTAGAATTGAAGTTCGTCTTTCAATTGGGATAAACATGGATTCACATAATAATCTCCTTTCTTTTCATGATTGGGCAGCATAAACACATTCTCCTCGTTGGAATTAATGATATTGATGCTTTGGTTACGTAAGAAAAACTTCTCTTATTACCATTTTTAGAATTTAAGTTCGTCTTTGGTATAAACATGGATTCACATAATAAAATCCTTTCTTTTCACGATTGGGCATCATAAACACATTCTCCTCGATGGGATAAGTGATGATGATGCTTTCTTTTCATAAGAAAAACTTTTCTTTCTCCCATTTCTATAATTCAAGTTCGTCTTTCAATTGGGATAGACATGGATTCACATGATAATCTCCTTTCTTTTCATGAATGGGCATCATAAGCATATTCTCCTTGATGGGATAAATGATATTGATGCTTTGGTTTCATAAGAAAAGCATTTCTTTCTACCATTTTTAGAATTAATGTAAGTTTAACGATCTGGACAAACACGGATCTACCTAGTAATCTTCTTTTTTTTTTATGATTAGGCATCATAAACCTATTCTCCTCGTTAGGATTAATGATATTGATGCATTGGTTTCATAACAAAAATTTCTTTTATTACCATTTTTAGAATTGAAGTTCGTCTTTCAATTAGGATAAACATGGATTCACATAATGGTCTTCATTCTTTTCATGATTGGGCATCATAAACACATTTTCCTCGAGGGGATAAATGATATTGATGCCTTGGTTTCATAAGAAAAGCATCTCTTTCTACCATATTTATTGTTGATGTTCGTCTTTCAATTGGGATAAACAAGGATTCACAAAATAATCTCCTTTCTTTTCATGATTGGGCATCATAAGCACATTCTCCTCGAAGGGACAAATGATGTTGATGCTTTCTTTTCATAAGAAAAACTTTTCTTTCTACCATTTTTATAATTAAAGTTCATCTTTCAATTGGGATAAACATGGATTCACATAATAATCTCTTCTCTTTTCATGATTGGGCAGCACAAACACATTCTCCTCGATGGGATTAATGATATTGAGGCTTTGGTTTCATAAGAAAAACTTCTTTTATTACCATTTTTAGAATTCAAGTTCGTCTTTCAATTGGGGTAGCGATGGATCTACATAATAACCTCTTTTCTTTTCATGATTGGGCACGATAAACACATTCTCCTCAATGGCATAAATGATGTTGATGCTTTCTTTTCATAAGAAAAACTTTTCTTTCTACCATTTTTAGGATTAAGTTTGTCTTTCAATTGGGATAAACAGGGATTCACATAATAATCTCCTTTCTTTTCATTATTGAGCATCATAAACCCATTCCCTTCGATGGGATAAATGATATTGATGCTTTGGTTTAACACGAAAACCATCTCTTTCTACCATTTTTGGATTTAATTTAAGTCTATCGATTTGGACAAACACGGATGTTCCTAATAATCTCCTTTCCATTCCTGATTGGGCATTATAAACACATTCTCCACGTCGGGATTAATGATATTGATGCTTTGGCTTCATAAGAAAAACTTATCTTATTACCATTTTTAGAGTTGAAGTTCGTCTTTCAATTGGGATAGACATGGATACACATAATAATCTCTTTTCTTTTCATGATTGGGCATTATAAACACATTCCCTTCGATGGGATAAATGATATTGATGCTTTGGTTTCATGAGAAAAACTTTTCTTTCTACCATTTTTATAATTAAAGTTTGTCATTCTATTAGGATAAACCTAGATTCACATTATAATCTTATTTTTTTTCGTGATTTGGCATCATAAACACATTCTCCTCATTCGGATTAATAATCTTGATGCTTTGGTTTCATCAAAAAAACTACTCTTATTGCTATTTTAGAATTGAAGTTCATCTTTCAATTAGGATGAACCTGGATTCATATAATGATCTTCTTTCTTTTCAGGATTAGGCATCATAAAAGCGTTCTCCTTGTTCAGATTAATGGTATTGATCCTTTGGTTTCATAAGAAAAACTTCTCTCATTACCATTTTTAGAATTGAAGTTCATCTTTCAATTGGGATAGACATGGATTCACAAAGTAATCTTCTCTCTTTTCATGATTGGGCATCATAAACACATTCTCCTCGATGGGATAAATGATATTGATGCTTTGGTTTCATGAGAAAAACGTCTCTTTCTAGCATTTTTATAATTGAAGTTTGTCATTCTATTAAGATAAACCTAGATTCACATTATAATCTCCTTTCTTTTCATGATTGGACATCATAAACACGTTTTGCTCGATGGGATAAATGAAATTGATGCTTTGGTTTCATAAGAAAAACTTCTTTTATTGCCATTTTCCGAATCGAAGTTCATCTTTCAATTGTGATAAGCATGGATTAACATAATAATCACTTTTCTTTTCTTGATTGGGCATCATAAACCCATTCCCCTCGATGGGATAAATGATATTGATGCTTTGGTTTCATGAGAAAAACTTCTCTTTCTACCATTTTTATAATTGAAGTTTGTCACTCTATTAGATAAACCTAGATTCAGATTATAATTTCCTTTCTTTTCATGATTTGGCATCATAAACACATTCTCCTCGTTAGGATTAATGATGTTGATGCTTTGGTTTCATCAGAAAAACTAATCTTAGTGCCATTTTAGAAATGAAGTTCATCTTTCAATTGGGATAAACATGGATTCACATAATGATCTCTTTTCTTTTCAGGATTGGGCATCATAAAAGCATTCTCCTCGTTCGGATTAATGATATTGATGCTTTGGTTTTATAAGAAAAGCTTCTCTCATTACCATTTTTAGAATTAAAGTTCATCTTTCAATTGAGGTAAACATGGATTGACATAATAATCTCCTCTCTTTTCATGATTGGCCATCATAAACACATTCTCCTCGATGGGATAAATGATATTGATGCTTTGGTTTCATGAGAAAAATGTCTCTTTCTACCATTTTTATAATTAAAGTTTGTCATTATATTAGGATAAACCTAGATTCATAATATAATTTCCTTTCTTTTCATGATTGGGCATCATAAACACATTTTGCTCGATGGGATAAATGAAATTGATGCTTTGGTTTCAGAAGAAAAGCTTCTCTTATTGAAATTTTTAGAATGGAAGTTCATCTTTCAATTGTGATAAGTAAGGATTCAAATAATAATCTCCTTTCTTTTCATGATTCGGCATCATAAACACATTCCCCTCGATGGCATAAATGATATTGATGCTTTGGTTTCATGAGAAAAACTTCTCTTTCTACCATTTTTATAATTGAACTTTGTCATTATATTAGGATAAACCTAGATTCACATTATAATCTCTTTTCTTTTCATGATTTGGCATCATAAACACATTCTTCTCGTTGGGATTAATGATGTTGACGCTTTGGTTTCATTAGAAAAACTACTCTTTTTACCATTTTAGAATTGAAGTTCATCTTTTAATTGGGATAAACATGGATTCACATAATGATCTCCTTTCTTTTCATGGTTGGGCATCATAAAAGAATTCTCCTCATTCGGATTAATGATACTGGTGATTTGGTTTCATAAGAAAAACTTCTCTTATTACCATTTTTAGAATTGAAGTTCGTCTTTCAATCAGGATAAACATAGATTCATATAATAATCTCCTCTCTTTTCTTGATTGGGCATCATAAACACATTCCCCTCGATGGGATAAATGATATTGATGCTTTGGTTTCATGAGAAAGACTTCTTTTTTACCATTTTTATAATTGAAGTTTGTTTCTTTATTAGGATAAACATGGATTCACATAATAATCTCCTTTCTTTTCATAATTGGGCATCATAAACACATTTCCCTTGATGGGATAAATGATATTGATGCTTTTTTTCATAAGAAAACGATCTATTTCTACCATTTTTAGGATTGAAGTTTGTCTTTCTATTAGGATAAACCTAGATTCACACAATAATCTCTTTTTTTTTTCATGATTGGGCGCCATAAACACATTCTCCTCATTGGGATGAATGATATAGATGCTTTGGTTTGATAAGAAAAGCATTTCTTTCTACAATTTTAAGAATTAATGTAAGTTTAATGATTTGGACATACACAAATTTACCTAATAATCTCTTTTCTTCTCATGGTTAGGCATTATAAACCTATTTTCCTCGTTGGGATTAGTGATATTGATGTTTTGGTTTCTTAACAAAAACTTGTCTTATTACCATTTTTAGAATTGAAGTTTGTATTTCAATTGGGATAAACAAGGATTCACATAATAATCTCCTTTCTTTTCATGATTGGGCATCATAAACACATTCTCCTCGATGGGATAAATGATATTGTTGCTTTGGTTTCATAAGAAAAGCACCTATTTCTACCATTTTTAGAATTAATGTAAGTTTAATGATTTGGACAAACACGGATCTACCTAATAATCTCTTTTCTTTTCATGGTTAGGCATCATAAACCTATTCCCCTTATTGGGATTAGTGATATTGATTCTTTTACTTCATAAGAAAAACTTCTCTTATTACCATTTTTAGAATTGAAGTTCGTCTTTCAATTGGGATAGATATGGATTCACATAATAATCTCTTTTTTTTCACGATTTGGCATCATAATCACATTCCCCTCGACGGCATAAATGATTTTGATGCTTTGGTTTCATGAGAAAAACTCTCTTTCTACCATTTTTATAATTGAAGTTTGTCTTTCAATTGGGATAAACATTGATTCACATAATAATCTCTTTTCTTTTTGGGATTGGGCACCATAAACACATTCCCCTCGATGGGATAAATGATATTGATGCTTTGGTTTCACAAGAAAACCATCTCTTTATGCTATTTTTAGAATTAATGTAAGTCTATCGATTTGGACAAACATTGATCTGCCCAATAATCTCCTTTCCTTTCATGATTGGGATAAACACATTCTCCATGTTGGGAGTAATGACACTAATGCTTTGGCTTCATAAGAAAAACTTCTCTTATTACCATTTTTAGAATCGAAGTTCGTCTTTCAATTGGGATAGATATGGATTCACATAATAATCCCCTTTCTTTTCATGACTGGGCATCATAAACACATTCCCCTCGATGTGATAAATGATGTTGTCCCATTCATAAAAAAACTTCTCTTTCTGCGATTTTTATAATTAAAATTCATTTTTCAATTAGGATAAACATGGATTCACATAATAATCTCCTTTTCTTTCATGATTGGGCATCATAAACACAT
>JBBYHO010046092.1:0-21724 GCA_038382025.1 Adansonia gregorii
AACACAAGCTAATTAAGCTTAAGTTTTAGTTATATCAAAACTGAGATTAATTCAAAGCTAATATAGCTAACAGCATCTTTATACATTTATGGTTGGGATGAATATATCGTTCGTGCATTTTAAGAAAGTTAATACCTAATTGCCAATATTATTCATTAAGATAACATTCGCATTTTTCGTTGAGTTTAATGTTCAATGAACAATATTTTTCATAAGGATGGTGTTTGCATACATTGTTAGAAATTAATGTCCCAACTACCAATTTCCTTCATGCGGATGGCATTTTCACATTTCTTGAAGCTCAATGTCCAATAACTGATACTTTTCATATTGTACTAAGAAACCTTTCATTTTTTTATGGGACTTGTACAAGCTAAGACATTTATCCATGCAAGTTTTATGAGGAAGTCATTCCAAATGCCATAAAGTTAACTAAATATGATGATAGAGGGATATTTTTCCTAACATGTTTTAGGTATAAGATCAAGGAATAACGACAAATAAAGCATGCATGAACTGATGACAATGGAAGTTTCATCCCAAGATTTTATGGTTTCAAGATGAAGAAATATGGGGCATGCATCAAACTTAACAACAAATGAAGATTCAAATGCAAGATGTTGTAACGTCAAGATGGAAAAAGATATGCATGCACCAAACTTGAAAATAAAAGAATATTTATCCAAAAATATTGTATCAAGATAGCGAAAGATAAAGCAGGCTTGAAACTTGATGAAAAAAGAAGATTTGAATGCAAAAACTTGCCTAACTAGTTTTTTGTATGCTTTTCTTGATTAAGTTGCTTTGCATGTGAAAGATGTAAAATCATGGTGGAAGGTTGCCTTATAGAAGTTAAGAAGTTTAATGACCTTGAATATGATATCCATGCTTGACTACAAAATAAGGTAGATAGCAGGATTAACTCGAGCATGCTTGAAAGTTGGTTTGTTAGTAAGTTTTTTTTTCTTGGAAGCCATTGCAACTTAGGAACTTAAACTTTAAAGAAATAAAATGAAAGACAAAGGTCATCCTAGCAAATTTGCCATAAATTTTCAGACAAATTTTATGTCAAAAATAAGACAAAAAAAATTTAAAGATAAATAAAAATTTTATTCATCGGCCATTTACAATCTCTGAAAGCTTTTCAAATAAAAAAATTTTTGATAACAAAAGTTTGATTTAAGGGGCTTGAAGATTTCATGTTAAACAAATGACATCTACTTTAAAAGTCTTTGAGAAAATGGAATTGATCACATTTCTTTTGGTGGAACAAGATTAAAAATCAACATTTTGAGAATTCTTGAAAAAAAAAAAAAAAACAAGCATGGTGCTCTTCAAAATTGTTTCAGTTTTTTCAACTCTTTATAGCATACTTCTGAGGACTTTGAAAATGATTTAGATCTTTAAAATCTTCTTTTCTTTAAGCTTGTGAACTTGATAATTATGCTGAATGACTTAGGAAAGCTCTTTACTAAAAACGCTTACTAGATGAAAGGGCTCTAAAATAATAACTTATATGGAATATGATTGGATGACCCATGAATCCTTACATTTTGATTCGCTATAATTTGAATTCATCTCTAAATTTTTATTTGATTTAAAGATAAATTTAATAACTCATAGATAAACTCTTGATTAATCAGACCATAAATTCTTAATTTTCATTAGTTAAGTACATATTTAATTAATTAGGATATCATGGCATATAATGTCGTCAATCTAATATTGTGATGATTAATTTATCAATTGAAAACTCTTCAATTAAATAATTAAAAGAAATTCTTACATACACATGGTAATTTGCAATTGGTTAAATTTTTCTTCTTCCATGATAAGGTTTGGAATAATTTGATGTTCCAATTAATTATCATCAATTTTGAAAATTTATTGTGGTGTAGCTAAAACATGATTAAAATGGCTCCAAAGAAGTTGAAAGAACTTATTTTTTACAAATTCATTACATTATATGGTTGTTTCTAATCCATAAATTCAACAAATTGTTTAAAATTTTCAAGAATTTATGTTAATATGTTTAGATGGTTTGAATAAGTCAAGTATTAAAGTTTAAGTTGTATGTAGATAAAGTTTTGAAGATATTAGACTATATAGCCAAAGAAAATGTTTTTCACAATGCTAATTAAATAAAAAATATATTAGCATTTCAAAAAAAAACTTTTAAGGAAAATATTTCTTTCCTTTATGGAAGAACATTTTAGTGAATCAAATAGAACCTCAAAGCCAATTGGATTATTTGTTGTTTGCTATGTGTTGCTATCAAATAAATTAATTTCAACAATTTCAAAACAAAGTTTATGGCTGCTCTCCAATAATCTAAGGCATATAACTTTCATATTCTTTAATTTTTAAAAAATAAATATTAAATATTTTCAAAAAATATAATTTTAAAATTTTACATTTTTAATAGTAATTTTAAATATATATATAATTTTAACTATTTTATATTTTATATTAATTCCACATTGTATTTCTATGAATTTTTTAAATAATTTTTTACTCGTTGAAAAATCAAATATTAAATGTTTAAATATAATTTTAAATTTATATATTTAAAAAATTAAAAATATTTTCCTAAGGTTAAAAATTAAATATAAAATTAAATTCTTTTATGATTTTAATTTTTAATTTTTAAAATATTTATTAAGTTTATAAAAATATTTATAAAAAGGAAAAAAATAAAAAAAAAACTAATTTTGTTAGTGCATCGAGTTTTTATTGATTACAAAATAAAAACAATTATTTTTTAGTAATTCACGTGGCAACATATTGTTGTGCCACGTGTCACTCTATCATTAGGTAGAAAAATGCCATGTCATCTTATACTTAACAGTGTTAGAGTTAAGTGCCAAAACAGCAAACGGAATGAAACTTTAGGTACTCAATTGAACATTTTTAAAGTACAAAGATCACATTAGAGCTTTTGCTAAACTTCAACTACTCAATTAGACATTTTCACAGTATAAGGATAACATTAGAACATCTGCTAAACTTTATAGACTATTTATGATATTATCCCTTTTTAAATTTAAAAATCGAATAACATTTAAGACACACAAAACTATTTAGACAAGAAATGGTTTATCTATACAAAACTAGTCAGGTTAGGTCATCTTTAAAATAAAACCAATGGGTTGAGCTTAAATAACTCTAATAGGTTAGGCTTGAAAAAATAAAGCCCACTCAATCTGAAACCCAAACCCAAGCCTAGCTTGACTCGGCTCAGCACTTGTGTATTGTGTAAAGCTTAACCCTCACACAAAAGCTTCGGTGTCTCTTAGGGCCCAATCCCTTATTGAAACTATGCCTTTAAAAAACACATAACATATATGTTACCGATGTAGAATTCCTTCCAACCTAAACAGCAACCAATTTGTCCTCTTTAACTAGAAACAATATGACTAATTTCTCATTTACCATGGATACCAATTGTGTAATGCAATTATACACCTTATATCTACAAACGATAACCTATGCATATTATGTGATAACATCTATATATGTATACATATTTCATATTTATACACCTTTAAATTACCATTAATGTCCAACAATCAACCACATGAATAGGAATTATCTGATTAAAATAATAAACTGACTCAGAATATGAGAGAGAATAACTACCGAGAGTAATTGCATAAGAATACGCAGCTTTTGGCCTTGAACCTTCCATAGCGACAACTGTCAAATTTATTTGGCTAATAAATAAATATGATGTCTTGAACTATTTAGCCTTTTTTTTTTAAACCAAGACAATAGATGTCACAAGTTTCTCTTCGAACACCCTTGGTTTTCACAATTGTGTTCATTTTGGCACTATATATCTCTTGGTTTCTACGAGTGCTTTAGAGAATTTAGCTTTATTAATTTTCATAGGAATAGCCATGTTTCTCATTCATATAGGTGATTTCTTATCAAAAGTATCTTAAAATACCCCATTTGATTTCATAAAGCTATAAGAATTATTAAAAGCATAGCTTATCCAAACTCTTTTGCAAGTAACACTGATTCACATTAGAATAGGTAAGAGTGTAACTCTTTTAGTGCTCACACTTCGTTAACATAATTCAGTTGTCCTTTTAAACTTAGATCTTAGGCTCTCTAATAAACTAGGTTGGGTTACCATTATGTAACTTTTAATTTATAGGCTTCAATCCTATTTCCCTCGATAATTTATAAACTTGCTTTCTTATTAAATCTTTCATCAGTGGATCCATAATATTATCCTTTGATTTTAGATAATCAATATAGATAACCCATTTAAAAGCAATTATTTCACAATATTGTATATTTGACGAATGTTCAAAGACTTACTATTATATAAATTACTCTATGCCTTACCAATTACAAATAAGAATGTATATGTATTGTTGACACAGGTTTTATCCAACATGAAATATCTTTCAAAAAATTTTGAGGTCATTTTAATCGTTCTCTAGCTTTATCTAAAACTATAAACTCAGATTCTATAATGTATCTAACTACATATATTTGTTTAGAAGATTTTTGAGACACTGAAGCTCTTCCGATAGTAAAGATAAATCCACTAGTGGATTTTGAATCTTTAGTATTGGATATCCAATTTGCATCACTAGACCCTTCAAGTACAATTGGATATCTTGTATAATGTAGTTCATAATTTGAAGTGTATCTTATATTTTTGAGTACCCATACAACAACCTTCTAGTGATCTTTCCTAAGATGATTAGTAAATCTACTCAGTTTGTTAATTGACTAAGTTATACAAGGTCTTATGCAATTCATAAGATACATTAAGCAATTATCTGTAAATATTCTACTTAAGATATCGCGTCATTAATACTGTTCCTTATATGTAAATTAACATCCACAAGTGTTTTGGCTCCAATGGTATCATTCTTATTAAATCTCTTAATCTTATTCACATAATGATCCTAAGCTATTACCAAGCCATTTTATGATTTAAAAATTTTAATTTCTAAAATCACATAATGGTATCATTCTTATTAAACTTACTGGTTAACCATACATTGGTAAGTTTAATGATCTCATCAATAATACGTAATATCACATATTATCTATATATAGACAAACAATGACATACCCTTTATGTGTATTTATTATGCATACACATCTATCACATTCATTAATACGAAAACCATTTAACAATATTTCTTTGCCAAGTTTTTATGTCATTGTTTTGGTGCTTACTTTAAACTATATAATAATTTAACAAGCTTATACACGTTTTTTCCCACCTCAAAACCATAAACCTCTCAAGTTATTCCATATAGATTTCTTTATCAAAATCTCCATTCAGGAAAGCTGTCTTAAAATTCGTTTGGTGTATCTTGAGAATGTTAGGAGTCACTATAGCTATCAACACTCGAATGGATGCTATTCTCATAATCGGTGAGTACATAGCGAAATAATTGAGTGCTTCTTTTTGCTTGCATCCTTTTATTAAAACTCAGGCTTTATACTTATCTATAGATCCACCTGCCTTCAACTTTTTTTTAAATATCCGTTTGGATCCTAATGGCTTATGCCAATGAGGAAGATCCACTAATTCGCATATATGATCTCACATGATGGACTATTTCATTATTATCGACCTCTTTCCAGAATGCTGCTTTTAGAGATGACATGGCTTTTTAAAGTTTAAGGTTCATTTTCTAATATATAAGTTAGAAAATTAGACTAAAAGTAGTTGCTACTTTAGCTCTTTTTCTCTGTCAGGATTCGATTTGCTCTTCCTCATCTATTTGTGGTTTACTACTTAAGGACTTATAAGTTCTCTTAGTAGTCTTATTCCTTGTATTTCTTTATATGAAAATGTATCTCCAATAAACAAAACATTCCTTAATTCAATTATTGTATTAATATGAATCTCATAAATATCCGACTTATACGCAAGAAAATAATAAATTACATTGTTGTTTGCATATACGATAAATACGCAATTAATAATCTTAAGTATGATTTTAACATTTTTAGGTGAAATACTGCTAGTTTAGCAAAACACAAATACATTTTCGTGTGTTTGTAAAATGATCTTTGACCCCTCCATAATTGATATGGTGTCTTGTTTGATTTCTTTTAGGTTATTTCATTTAAAATGTAATTGAATGTTAAAATAACTTTCCCACAAATTCTGACGTAACCCCCGAAATTATCAACATAGCATTCAACATATCTTTCAACTTTTGATTCTTGTATTTCACAATACTATTTTGTTAAGCTAAGTAAGGATTGGGAGTTTAATGGGTTATTTCATGTTCTGCGTGAAATTCATTAAATAATGAATCTTATTTATGACCCTTATCACTTCTTATTTCTTTAATCTTTTTTCCTAGTTGATTTGCAACCTTGTTTTTAAAGAGTTTAAAAGCTGCTAAGACCTTGTTTTTCTTATCAGCAAATATACGTAACAATATCTTATGCAATCATCGATAAAAGTAATAAAAGACTTTTTATCGCCTTTAGTTGCATAAACTTTAAGTCATAGACTTCTATGTGAATTAAGTCTAATACATTGCTCTGTTTTTCTATTGAATAGAAAAAACCCTTAGCAAATTTGGATTCTACATAAGTAACTTCTAATTTTTATTAATCTAAATTTTTGAAAGAAAATCTATATTACTAATCTTTTGCAAAGTCTTATAATTTACATGACCTAATCTACCACGCCATAGATTAGAATACTCAAGCAAGTAAGCAGAAGAACTCATTTTATTTATGTTCTTGTTCCTTAATACAATAGTCAAAGTATTGAGCTCAAAAAGCCCATCACATAAATATCCGTCCTTACAAACATCCCATATTTGGAGAATGCAAATTTATCCGACTAAAAAACTAACCTCAATTCGTTTTTGCTCAAAAATCATCCAGATACTGAATTCTTATGGATTTCAAGAACATAAATGACATTAAGGTTAATTTTTCCCAAAAGTCATCTTGAGCACAACCTTCCCATGGCCTGGTACCTTGCAGACCAAAGAGTTTCCAACAAACAATTGCTCGTCATGAGTAACTTCTTTGAATTCAGTAAAACTCTTCTTATTAGAACAGACCTAACAATTCGCACTAGTATCAACCTACTAAATCTTCGGGTTTTATACCATATTCACTTCAGTCACAATAGGGGCTAGGTCAATCTTAATATCATTAACAATGTTGGCTAGAGCTTTTCTTTTTTTATTTATGTTTTTGTTCCGACGACAATCCTTGGCATGGTGTCAAGCTTATTATCAAAAGTAGTGAGAGAGAGTTCTATTTTAGTCACAAAAGATAGAGAGTAGAGGTTTCTATCTTAGTCTTGAAAGATAGCAAGTGTAAAGGTTATACTTTATTCTTGAAAAGTAGACAATTCAAGTTAGTGAGTTAAGAAAATTTGAGGCAAGTGAGGCCAAGGTAGAAGATGTAGGAAATTGAGGCCAAACCTCTCTAAATACTTGAGTTTGCTTCTCTTTCCCTAGCTTTTTAATTGTCTATTTATTATTCACCAACTTGCACTCCAAATATCATTGCTTAGATTTCTCACTTTTATTTATCAAAGTTTTAAGTTGCGAAAAGTTTTTGAGAAATCAGTTTACCTCCTCTTAATTTCATTCACCATTAAAAGGTCTAACGAAAACTTATAACTTTAAGATAATTATTGCCTATCTAAAATGTTGGAGAGAAAGATTGCAATTCATCTCCAAGGTTTCTATAATCATGTTACAGTCAGCAGTGCAACGACAACAATACAAACTAGAGGGTAGCATTTTAGTTAGGCACTTTAGATGGTATAATTGAGAGAAGATGAAAAATATATACTTTTTTCAAACAAGTTAAAGTGAATGTACAGTTTTGGTTTGGACACTATTGAAACTAAATTTAAATAGTTTTTTTAACCAAGGAAACCATTCAAACAAAACTTTTTTAATGTAAAAATTGAATAACCTTTAAGACATTAGAAACTATTTAACAAGAAATGTTTTATCCAAATAATACTAGTTGAGTTGGGTTTAAAATAAAACCAATGGGTTGGGCTCAAATAACCCTAACAGACTTTAAAAAAATGAAACTGAAATAACCCAAATTCTAACCAAACCCGACTCAGTGCGTGCATGTGTGATGGCCTAAAGCTTATGTAAGCCTCAACCTTCATACAAAACCTTTGGTGCCTCTCGAGACTCAACTCACATTGAAACTATGCCTTCAAAAAGCACATTACATAGCACATATGTTAACCAATGTGGGATTCTTCCACCCTTAACACCAACCAATTTTCTTCCTCATCAAGTGAACATAATAAAACTAATTTCTCATTTATCATAGATATTAATCGTGTAATATAATTATATACTTGTATTTGCATATGACAACTTACATATACTATATGATAAAATTTATACACGATACGAGTTTCATATTTATATACCCTTAAATTATTATTGGTATCCAATATATAATTATATACACTATATAGATCATCAATATTCGTTGGGATATTTTGAAAGAAGGTGAATGTGACGATCGAGATACCTCTAAAAGGGAAAAGTAAGATCAGAAGGTGCTAAAATTGAACCCACAAGGTTTATTTCGATGCCTAAGTCAATATAGTTTTCAGGAAATAGGTAGAGTAAGGATGCTTACCTAGGTCATCTTATGGTTGAGTTATTTATACTTGCAAGCTTCGGCTTGATATGTGCCATATGCAGCTCTGGACGAGGTTAGAAGCTCTGAAACATGGTGCAAGGTTTAATCAAGGTAACTTTGATGGCCGAAGCTTCCCACATGAGTGATGAAACTGCCGCGTTACTTAAGGTATGTTACGTGACATATCTCTCGAGGAGCGCTAAGTTTCCCATGTGTCCATTTCCGGTTTCGGCCCTTGCCACCAGTCCTGTTAGCTGGGCCCTGCCCTTTGTTGGCTTAACAATTCCAACTACCGAGATTGGTTAAAGTTTCGTTGTCTTTTGGTTTGTTTTTTCAACCTTTTGACGGCCTCCAGTGAAATAGTGCTTGCAAGAACTATTTAGCCAAACAGGAGAAGAAAGAGTGACAACCGCCATGCTTGAAATTGGGGATGAAAAGCCTCCCCCCCAATAAAATATAAAACTGAAGCATTAACTGTGGCAATTTTTATTCAGCTCATATGAATGTAACATGCCCGTTACAGCCTGTTAGTCATCCCAAGGGGTTTACAACTTTCTGCCTTATACTCAACATCATTTTGAAGCGTCATCTAAAGCTTTGCAATGGCATATGGTGGCAAGTTGAACTTGGATCTAATAGGAAGCTTTAGATCTTCCCATCGTTCATCATTCACCTTGGAGAAATAGCGGTCAACTGTACTATCAGCAACAAGCTCCAATTTTGACGGCTCCCACTGGCAAAACAAAAGGGAAGACATTCAGTCAGTCCAGTTTAAAAACTTCACAAAATGGAAATAAGTGATCGAAGATTCAGGAAAGAGATTATCAACCTTTGGGTTCTTATCCTTATCCATTAGTATAGCCCTGCAACCCTGCATTGAGAGAGTCAAATTTTAATCAGTTGCAAAAAACAGTGAGAACTAAAGCAAGTTAATACATAAATTTTGAGTCAGCTGAAACCTCAAAAATGTCTTCGCTAAGTTCTCCCCGCACAACATGACAAACCATTCTATACTCACGTTGAAGGCATTGACCCACACCTTGAAGCCTCCCTTCTCTAATCTGATATCGTAAGAGCAAAGTCAGCTTTAATCTGCAACAACTCATCAAGCTTCAAACAATCTCCTAATCAGATATTCCATGATCCTTTACTCACACTAATATAGAAGGAAACCAATTTGTCTAGTAAAATGGAAAAGAAATTTAAAAAAGTCTTATGATCTTTCCTTTTTCACTTGTGCACTACCAGGATATGATAAAAATAAATTTGTTGACGTTGACAAGTGCCATATATTTTTTAGAGTCCGTATTTGATAAAGTGAAGGTGGAATTTTTCAAATCCACAAGCGAGGTTAAAAATTTATTACATATCCCACTTCATTTTCAACTGTGTTAATATACCCTACAGGATTCATGTCACCTTCCCAATTCTACTAGTTAGTGGATCAAACAATTTCTCTTTTCTATGGTCATAATCGTTAGTGAAGAATTTAAAAATGAACTAGACTCAAAAAGTATGATAAATAGTGCATACTCTATGCCAAATTAGTTGGGTGGGGAAATTTACTTAAAGGAGAACCCCAAAAGCAACCTTAAAAAAGAACGATATCATTGGCATAGCTTAATCGAATGAATATGTAAACTTACAGATCTAAGAGAAATTTTAAGACTTGTAGGTGAAGACTTTTTCAGTGTTTGAATTGTAGCAGAGATCCAACCATCCATTTGGTGAACAACCTCCCTCTCCTGCATAAGCATCTTTATCAGATAGTCATCTTATGTGGCATATAATGGTACAATAAATTGCAGGAAACTTTGAAAACACATACAAGAACCATTAAAAGAGAGCATCAGACTAATGTTACCAGAACAAACAAAATAAAGTTATCAACTTACGAGGGCAGATAAAATTTCTTCAACTGTTTTTTGAGAAAAGCATCTATCAATGACATCTAATCTGCAACCGCATAACCAATGATAATGAGGATCTAGGAAAGTTACGTCAGTATGACATAAACAAGTTCAATTTCAAAGAACAAACTACAAATTCCAAATATGATATACCGAATCAGACTTTTGCAATATTTAAAATTTGAGAATATGTGCCTTCAGTTTACAGTTATCGGCTACTTCATCCTCCATAAACAGAATTAAAATACCATGGCACATTTTCACCGTCAATGTGTAAGATTCCAACCCCCCCCCCCCTCTTTCTTGGTGAGCTTCGGGTATCAAACTATCCATGCAGGAAAATGAATTATTAATAGAAAACTAACCGATTACACACACTCTGCTCTTTCAGTGAGGGTTTCTCACAGTATTGATCAATAATTGATGAAATAATTACTGGATCACTGGAACCTGTATCGCATAATGCAGCTTCTAACATGTGTAATTTCTGTTGATTAAGTGAAAAGATAAAAGCAAATAAGTACTCAAATAAAAAAAAAAATAAAACAACAACAACAACAACAACCACCTAATCCCAAATGCTTCCCAAGTACAGGAAAAACAATTCAACAGATGCAACTTGAAAGGATGGCGACAATTTTCTGGAATTAAAAGCTCCAAAATGTAAATTTTTAAAATTTGCAATTAATATGCATATATAACCTAGTGTTCTATAAACATTAACAAGCATAATGCACTTCCTAGATAGATAGATAACTTAAAGCCCAACAATCAAGACAGAAGCACAGTTCTCCTAACCTACTAATTATATGAGCTTTTTACTCCATTCTACGATATTTCTGGTTATTATAATCTGAGTTATGTGGCTAAAACAATCAAATTGCAGCTTTTCTTCACTTCACAAAGCATAAATAATTAGGAGAATGTATTTGCAGTTTCAATTTCTTTAATAAGTACAGAAAGAAATCTGGTCTTAGTTTTCCCCAGCCAAAGGAAAGATCTTGTTTGAGTTACAAAAGTAGCTCTATACAATAAAGAAACCCATGCATAAAATCTTATAAGTTCTTTTTTTTTTAAATGAATTTGATTATCGTTGCAGAAGTAGTTTATAAGAGGTAGAAGTATATGTTTATTAGCTGACAATAACCCTACACTTTTAACTTTCAAAGATTAATTTCTAAATAGATTAAGAAGAAAAATGCACGCAAACTTTAGTTGCCAAAGGGAACAGAAAGCTGACACTTGTTATGAGTTCCCTCTATTATGTTTTTCTCAACCAACCAGTATGAATCTACATATCCAAAATATATTTGAACTAAACAATATATTAGGCTGAGAAGCATACTGCCGAAGGGACAAAGTGACTTGCAAGGCCACATGCAAGCATTTCTGCACCGTCCAACCTTGCACCAGTGAGACCAAGGTATTCTCCTGCCAGAAGATGGGGATGATATGTGAAGAAAACTTGAAGCAAATTCAAGCACACAAATTTTTGGGCTAGCTAGAACAATCAATACAGCATAAAACAGCTATATGAACCAAAATAGACACAACAAAGGCCAAATATAGCTATTGTAGCTATCATAAAGCATAACCCAATTGATGGTGCCTTACTGCCTTTGCTTTTTCTCCTGTAACAGTAAAAGGCATCAGCCAAAATCCCGGATGCTACTGAAGAGGTGAAACAAAGGTTCATCTTATTTTTAAAAGGATTTAAGATAAGAACTTTTTAAAATATTAATAATTAAGGGTATCTATAAGATATTCGTGGATATAAGTGGGATTACCAAAAAATCCAGGGAGTCTTGACAAGAAATATGAGGCTCCTACATCTGGGAAGAGTCCTAAAGCTGCTTCAGGCATTGCAAATAACTACACAACATGCAACACATAAACATATAGATAGAGAAAACCAAAACTGCTATACATAAAATCTGATTGTCTCACATATTAATAGAAAATGTAAAAAGTAGACAAGATCTGTGGAAGACATCATATTATTTTAATTGGATATTATCATTATTGATCAAACGCTAGATAAAATTTTAGCTAAAAATGCTAATATAGCCGTATTTTCTTCTAATAAATGCAAGGACATTCTAAAATACTCCAAAGGAGACATAAAGAGAGAAATACCGTGTTCTCAGTTGCAACGCAGAATCTACCATGTAGTGAAGCACCAGCCCCACCTCCCATAACCATTCCATTAAGAATTGAAACCTTCAATGAGATTTGCATTCTCACAATTAGAACAGACATACATATATTTGATAAAGGCTAAAGCCGGCAGAGTCTTAAATGGTTCTTTTCGTAAATTTTACTTAGCGTCTTTTGTTTCACTGAAATGGAGTTCCAAAAATCCATTTCTGTATTTTCTAGTGTTTGATTGACAGAAAATAATATGACCTAAGGAACAACCCTCTCTGGTTAACGGATAAAGAATGCAACACGGGAGGAATTTTCTTCCACTTTTGAAAACCGGTAAGACAACTTCCTCTGTTATAACCTTAGAACATCCCAATGGACATGTGGCAATTTGCAATTAGTCAAAATTTTCTACTTCCACTGTGGGGTTTGGAATAATTTGATGTTATAATTAATTATTATCAATTTTGAAAAATTATTATGGTTATAGCTAAAACATGATAGATGGTTCCAATGAGTTTGAAGGAAATTTTTTGTTTTTTGCAAATTTATTGCATTATATGGTTTTTTCTGATCCATAATTCAACAAATTTGTTAAAATTTTCAAGATTTTATGATAATAGGTTTAGATGGCGTGAATAAATTATTGAGGTATTGGAGCTAAAATTATCCATGAATAAAGAGTCGTAAAGATATTTTCCATATTTTTAGAGATTGTTTTTCACAACATTAACCAAGAATCAAAATATATCAGCATTTCAGAGTAATACTTTTGGGGGGAAAGTTATGTTTCATGGAAGAACATTCCAGGAAAACAAACAGAGCCTTAAAGCCAGTTGATCACCTGCAGTTTGCTATAGGTTGCTGTCACATAGTTTAATGTGAACACCTGCGAAAAAAAGTTCGCACCTGCTCTCCAACCATCTAAAGCATATAAATGCATAACAAAAGATCATTAACTTAAAAAAGAAGGAAAAAGAAGGCACTTTTGACTCAACACTTCAAGTGTGGGTCCACTATGCTAGCAAAAGAGCAATCATAAATGATAGCAAATGTGAGATAGACAAAGAGGAAATGAAGGTAATAGCAAATTTGTAATGTAACTCAATGACCTTTTAAAGCTAAAGGATTAGTAAAGGTATCTGGTATCCATAAGAAATCATACAATCCATACCTGCCCTGATATCACGTACCACAGTTGGAATATCTCCACCAACAGAAAATGCTCTTCCTTTTCCCTAATGAAAAATGGCCAACTATCAGGTACATTCTCTTTAATGCTAAAACCTGGGGTGACATAACCAATGAAAGAAAGTAATCTTAAGGAAGGGATTAGTCAAATAAGATAACTTCTTACCCAGCAAATCTTCCAAAATCATACAAAAATGTACTTAATTCATGCAAATTAATTAACTAAATCTTACCTGCAAATCTTCCAAAATCATACAAAAAACTTACTTAATTCATGCAAATTAACTAAGTCTTTCAACAATTTAATTACAGTAAGCAATATCAATGGTCAAAACTCAGCAGACAAACTCTTTCAAGTGTATTCAGCCAATTACGCGTCACCGATGAGAAGAAACTTTCTATCAAGCCATTATCTAAGAACCATATATGATTATGGTGCTAATACGTAAGAGCACAATTATACTTCCGAAAGGAATCGGGATGTAGATCATAAATTAAGACAAAACATAGTCATGATTCATGACAGTTCAGTATCTATAACCATGTTGATCTGCTAAGAATTTATTGCAAGATAGCCTTTCTATTGGAGATTCTAGGAATAAACAAATAGAATGGACAACCCAAAATGAGCTGCCAAACAAATCTTATCGACTAACTTAAAATGGGATAAGAGCAGAGGCCAAGCATGCTTGTATGCAACCCAAAAATTTCATGACTCAAATTTTTACAATTTCATGTTCCTCTTATTCTTGTGGCCGTATTATTGTTTCTTTGAACAAAGTAAAATAAAATGGGTACTAAAGCTGCCTCTTCATAGATGTGTACCTTAAGTATCACCAGCTTGACATAAGGATCCTCCTCATAGGCAAGAAAAAGTTCCAATAATCGAGAAATCTGCTGTCAACAGAGAAAATATTATTGCTATTTTATGTTTCAACAAATTGATGTTTGTTGACGGACAATGTATAACAGTTAATATAGAAAAAGAGAAGTGCATGGTTATAAAAGTGCACTCTACAGATCCTGAATACATGATCCCACTGGAAAGGAGAAAACTTCATAGGTTATTAAACTTAGTTCAAATGGAAGACATGCAAAAGAAATCATACTAACAAGACTAATTATAGCAAAAAGAGTTGGTTGGCCCGCCTATATTTTGGATACTGTAGTCCAACAAGAGATCAAAGAATTATCAAAACGTAAAACAACAAATGCAGCACGAGCAAAAACAATAACAAATAGAATTTCATTTCATATCAACCAAGGCCAGCCACATAGGTTAATTGAGGTTGAAGCACATCCACATATTAATTACAAAAAGGGATATTACAACATAAGTTTTCGATTCTAAAACTGATTGTATGACATTTTCCAAATACTGAAAGAGTTGAAGCACCCTATTAGGAATAAATTATACCATCTGATATGAAAGGGCATTGAGCTGCTTAGGCCTGTTGAAGGTTATTATTCTTGAAAAGGAGTTTGCTTCTACTAGAACCTGCAGAGTTAATGAAAAAACATAAGTAATTCTCTCAAATAGGCTTAGTTAAGTTGTGAAGCAAATAGAAATGCTGGGAATTCATAATCCGCCAGACAGATTGACATATTTGTAATTGAAATGGGAAAAAAAAAGGGAATTTCAATTACTAAGACATAAACGGAATTTGGATTGCTAAAATAGTTCTAAGTTAATTTAAGGCCTACGTATGAGCAAGAAGAGAATTAGAGGAGAGGAAATTTTTCTGGGTTTTGTCTTCTATACAGCACGATTTGAGATTTCAAAAGTCCTTTGAATAAAAGAAAGAAAATCGTTAGAACAAAGAATAAAATAAACCCAAGATTCCAGGAAAAAAAAGGGGGGTGGGAATAGGGAATTGTAAATCAAGCAGCACCTGGTCCTGCTGGGAAGAAACGGATGACGCCATGTATCTTGATTGCTACTTGAAAATACCGAACCCCTTCTCCCGAATGACAAGCAACAACTATGAAATGAGCTTCTTGTTTTTTTTTTTTTTTTCTCCTTTTTCTTGCAAGTAAACGGGTATTTAAGGCTGAGCCACTGTCTCAAGGCTTGATTAATAAGTGTAGGACTGAAAAATCTTATCCAATTCGACGCGCCATCATTAATTGGAAGTTGACTCTTGGAATCTGGCGGGGATTGTCTTTTTTCACCATAAATTAAATCCTAAAGACAGGGACAGCAGAAGTCAACAAGAGAAAAGTAAGTAATGGAGCAGAGATGAAGGTGGATGCGAAGGGGAAGCGCTGGCATGCAACTCTGGAGGCAGCCAATCAATTCGCCTAGCAAAAAATGGCGTTGGCGCCTATATACTTCTATTTAGTGGCCAAGAGTGCGTCAGAATGCATGTCGAGCCTAGGTTTAAATCCAAATAATTTTTCCTTATTTATCGTTGCTTTCTTTATATGGGAAAAAAAATTTTGAGCGTTGGCTTCTTCTCCATTTCCTTCCTTGGATCACGCTGTCTCTGCTGCCACGGGTATCTGGTTCAGGAAGGTCGCCTTTCTTTCTCTTCCGCTATCTCCCTCGTTTTTATGTCATTAAACAATTGCTCCGGTCGGCTGAAAGCATGTGCAGCTCATTCCTCAGATCAGAGAATCTTCTTCGTTATGCAACCAAATTCATAATAACTCTACATTATCTGACTTGAAGCTTTAAAATACCTTAATCCCGTCGGAAATTTTTATATTATATATAAAATTTTTTATTAAATTAATTTTACGAACAAAGTGATACGAATTTAATAAAAAAATATACAAAAATTAAATAGATTCAATTTTTTAATTTCTTGTTAAATTTGAAATTGATCTAACCAATAGAATCAAATTATTTTAAAAAAAATTATTAAAATATTAAAAAAATATTTTTATGTATTTTATAATTAAATTTAAATAAAAATATTTTTATTAATTAAAAATATTTTTTAAGACCCAAAACAAAAGAAATAATACCCAACCTGAGCCCCCTTTCGGGGTTTGGCAACCTCTACCTCTAAGTATATGAAAATACAATTAAAGATGGCCAATCTTAAATAAAAAGAAAGGGAAAATTCTAGTTTAGTCCCCCCAACATTTTTAATATTGTTAACTTTTTATAAAATTAATATATCAATATGATTGATTTGTTAAATTTGTCAGTTTTAAGCTTCATCATTGTAAATTTGATTCTCTTTGATTTCTTAATTAAACATTATTATATTCTTACAATGTATTTACTTCGTTAAATTAAAATTTTTTTCAATCATAAAAAAAAATCTTAATATCGATAATTGTGTGTCAATTAATATTTTCTTTTTATGATAAATAGAAAATTAATTAAAGAAAGTTGAATTATTATGGTATTTATCCAAAAAAATAACTATATAGTAAAATTGTTTTAATTTTTATGAGAATTTATAAGTCAAAATTACTGTCTCGATATATTATTTTAGTTTTTACATTAATCCTCCTTATATTAAGCGGCCGAAAATAAAATTTTACTCGCCTACATTTTGCAACATGCAACATATATTTTTTATGGTATGAAGTAATGGTAAAACGAAACAAGTTCCAATTTGATTGTCAAATCCTTCAACACTTGCTTGTGGGAAAAGGGTGGAACAGTTGTGGCCGAATTACCTAAATGCACACTTACACACAGTAAATAGTTAAAAGTTGTTGAATTTACAATTTTTTATTTAGTTTCTTTCCTGCAAAGAATTATCACCTCGGCCTTACATGAATTATCTAACTGGAATGCTCGATATAGGCTAAATCTGGGACATATGTATCTGATCTGTGCACGTGGGAGGAGTGCAGCTGAAAATAATTGCTGAGTTGAAGGTAAAGCTTGAGCTAGTGTTGCTTTAGAAGCTGCCATGATTTACAAGTTAAACTTTCTTCACATGATGCATTTCCTGGAGGAAAATTTTTTTACTTTGATTGTTGGTTTTGAAGGGCAATAGGAATAATTATTGAATCAGTTGGGAGAGTAGTTAACTAGTTATGAATTTTATGCCAATGGTGACATTATTTGTGGTTCTTTAACCTGAATTTACGCTGGTAATTTTTGTGAGACAACAATAAATTAGCTGAGAATATCACGTGATTGACAACATGTTCTACCATCTCTTCATCGTTGTAAGGTATTGAACTTGACATCTATTTAGCCTGCGGCTTATACCGTTTACCAATTAATAATGATACTTCTCAAGTCAATGTGATGCAACTATTACATGCCAGCGCATCTAACAATAGCTGAGCGTATCACTTGGTTGAGTAACATGTTCTTCTACAATCACTTCTTGTAAAGTAATTGGATTTGATTTCCGCTGGCCATCAAATGCTTATCTTCATCATTTTGAATTTGTTAACTGGCCAAGATACTATCCTGAAGTTGATATGAACTATTCTAATTTTTGCTTAGAATCGGTACTTGCATCGGATCATGTGTTGAGCTCTGAGATAGCAGCCCGGGAGCAAATGAAAAAAAATGGAATTACCGCTTAGAAATCTTCTCTCTGCTAAAGCAAAAGCTGATTCGATAGGCAGCGAGTATTCGGGTGATGGTAAGAAAGCTGAAGGCATTTCTAATTTTCATTTCCACTTGTCTCTTCTTCATTTTTTCCTTTTTAAAGCAGAACAGCGGACACTTTATTCCATTGGACTTCACCTTTACCTGAAATAAATAGCGTGAAGTACTTTTTGAAATAGATGCAAGTCTATCTAAGAGCCAAGTCCTTTCTAACAATGCATGGTAACTGCTTTCTTCATTGCAAAAGTAACTAACTAGCTATAGAGTTTCCTTGTCTTCGTTGTGGTCCAAATACTAATTTTTAACATAATCTTTGAGGAAAAAAAGTGCTTTTAATTGGTTTAATAAAGTTGGATACATATTATTTTTAAAATTTGATTTGAACTGCTTAAGATTTCTTGGACTTTTGTAAGTTGTCTTTATCTTCCATTTGGTCCATGTGTTACATTTGTTTGGATTTAAGTCATCATTCTTTTCCTTTCTTTTTTTTTTTTTCTGTATCTTCATTTCTTAAAATCTAGACGAACGTGTGGGCATAATTGGACTGCATTTAGCATTTAACTACGTACGTCTGTAGAACGGTTTTCCTGGAGCAGCACCTCAAAGCCCAAGCTCTAACCCGACCACCCATTTCTTGGATGTTTCTAGGGGGATTTCTTGCTGCTGGTTTTGAAGTACGTTTGAAAATTTTGAAGGGCAGTCAATCTCGTTCATTGCTCGGTGAGATCGATATCGGTGGCTGGATACTTCAAGGATATTCAACTACTGATAGAATTGGAAGAAACGGTCAGTTGATATGGGAATGGTTAGGTGCTGTCCACCCTGGAGTACACTAGCGGGTAAGTTTTAACACAAGTAGTTCTACCCTGTAGGACTTTTCTCGTGTCTCAATTGTTTTTGAAATCGGAGAGACACAAAAACTAGAACATTTTCATTTTACAACAAAAGAAAAAAAAGGGGGGGGAGGGGGTCATTGTCACATTTCCTTTGCTGCTTTCACCATTCTCATTCAAAATTTCCCGTGGGAGCTAGAGGAATGAATATTATGTTTCTAATACAATCCACTCAACATGCTTGATTGAGGACATGAGTGACTAACTGAGGGTTCAGTTTTTTATATCATTGTTATTTGTTCGGTTAGTCATTATTATGATGAAAAGGGCAGATTTTAGCTGAAAAAAATAAAATGAAAAAGTGAATGCATTAATTCTTAATCATTTACTATCCTCGGTGATGTTTAGTTGTTTACAATTTGATGTATCACACATGACACTCCTGGCTTTTTGCCATCACTAGCAAGGCAACATATCACAACCAAAGGAAAAGAAATCCAGTGTTTTGGTGGGATACTGAAACACTGGTCGTATGCGAATTGATAACAGATACGTAGGGTTAAAAAAAAAAATAACGTCCCCCTATTAAAATAAATAGGACATGAATGGAACTCGGTAAAAACGAAGTATAGGTCATTTTGCAGTTTCACTATAACAATCCTTAAAGTATACCGGAGAATCGGAGTCATCATGAGTATAAGAAAATGATTTTTTTTATTTTAATTTAATTTTTATTTTTATAAAAGAGATTGTAACTTAAAAATAAAAAAAATGGTTGCAAAGATTAAGTTTGAAACTCAAGACCCTTTAGATGCTGTTTTTAAAAATATTCATATAAATCAATTGCATTAAGTTTCATTCTTTTCGTATCAAATTTTAGTTACAACAATTCCTAAAAGAGATGCATCTATAAAAATATGAAGATATAAGGATTAAATTTAAGAAAAGAAATTTGAAAAAAAAAATTCCTTTGTCTTATTGTGTATGTTTGTGTTTAATTTTTTTGCTTTGATCATTGTTTTTTTTCCATATTACATTAAATTAAAATTTTAACAAACATATTTTCAACAACTTGATACTCAAACATTACAAATCTTTTCCAAAAAAAAAAAAGTTTTGTGATTTTATTAAAAATAAAAATCAAAATTGAATTCCTTTGATTAAAAAAAATCAATGAAACAAACATAATGAGACGAATTAAATGATATATAAATAAATAATTTATTCACGTGATCATATATGATATTTTTTATTTTTAATTTTTTAAATACAGGGGTAAGGCCACAATCACTCTAAAAATTTTAAAAATACCTTTAATATATATATTACCCTGTATTTATATATTAAATATAATTAAATTGATCATTTAAAATAAAATATGCATTTATTTAATTTTATATCCTTATCTATAACTTGATTATTATCTTTTGTAAAGATCAAGGCTGGTAAGCCTATCGATCCACACGGTTTTCCATGTATCAGTAGAAAATTCAACAGCTATCGTGGCTCCTACTTTCTCATGCAGAACTTAGACGTTAAAACTTACAGAAAAATATAATTAGCTAGTAGTCTTGGCTGCAAAAAATTTTTTAATGTTTTTATATATTTATATTTTGATGACCTATCAGATAAATAACTTATATATTTATCTCTTAATTTTTAGTTAAACTCAACATACTAATTAAAAAAAGGGGTTTAATTTCTTTTGTCTCTATGATTGACAACCCCGACAAAAATTGGCTAGCTCCCCTCTGTCAAAGCAGGAAATGTTAAGTTAACATCATATAATAACCTGTTCAGACCCATGATTACAAAATTAAAAATTTGAGACTACAAATAATTCAGTGAAGAGTTAGAGAAGAAAACCTAAAAATTGAGACAAAATAATGTTTGATCCATCAAAAAGTTTTACAGGGTCAAACTATTGCAAACTGGAGCTGATTTGACGGACTTGTAAAATGTTGAATGGTTCGTCGTGCATTACGGTTTAGATCACTGACTGATTACAGAATTTCCCATACCACGTAAAATTGCGGGTGAAGTTTACGTAAAGTCGACCATCACTTTCTCTGTTTGTGTGCGAGTGTATATATCTCTTCTGCTAGGACATTGTTTCAACGGCATTGTGTAGTTGTAATCGTAAAGAAACAGGCAACTGCTTTCAGGTTTTTGTGCAGACGATAGAAAATGCAGGCCATAAAGGACAAGTTCAACGACATGCGCCAGATGCACAAGGCCAAGGCTGAGGCAAAGGCCGAGGAAAAGGTGCATGCATGAGTGTTTGTTTGTTTTTTTTTTTTTTTAGAATTCAATATCTGTTTTTTTTTATTTTTTATGTAGATGGAAAAAGATTTAGCGAAAGCCAGGGTGGACATTGCTCATGAGGTTAGAATGGCAAGAGAGGCAGAGGCGGAAATGGATTTGCATGTAGCAAAAGCCAGCAATTTGGCGCAGAAGGAGCGCGAAAAGTTTGTTTC
>JBBYHO010046092.1:24733-50666 GCA_038382025.1 Adansonia gregorii
CACTAGAGGGAATAGTTTTGTTTTTGCCCCTTCGTCATGCTTCTCTATCTTTATCCCTGTTTCTGAGGCATTTTGTTCTGCCCAACATCCTACCTTTGTAATTCTTTTCTTTCTCTTTACCTATCTTTGAAATTCATGCTTTTTAGACCCCCATCAGTTCCTCCCAATTATTCACCTTGCTCAACCAGACTTTCACTAACCCTTCAATTTTACGAGTTTCGCATCCCCACTTCTTGTTGGCTCTATTTGTCCTATTTTTCTTTTCTCTAAAAATAAAATATTAATATTTTTAATGAATAAATTATCGATTAGATTAAAAATTTAAAATCACATAATAAAAGGTTAAATTTATAAAAATTATAGTAAAAAATTATAAATTTAAAAAACAATACAAAGAACGACGGTAGGATTTATCAAGTAATAAATATTTGCAATCGGAGCATAGCGTCGGGGTTTTTTTCCAACATGTTCTAAATTTTAATCATTTTTAAGGGTATTTATGTCATTTTAATTATATTTATATATAATTTTTCCCGGCTTCGCTTTTAGTCTCTCTGAGCAAGCAGGTACAATACCAAAATCAAAGAAGAGAGAAAGAAATGATAGGGCTCGTCTCTTCTTCACATCCTCAAATCCCACTCCCATCAACCTCTACAAAGCTATTTTTCACTTACAAATGTTCTTCTTTATTTCCCAAACCCAAAATTCCGATCCCAAAATGCTCTTCACGATTCATTCTATTCCCTCGAAAGGCAAGCAACGATGACCCATCCAAAGAACCCATCAAGAAACCAGAAGAAGAAGAAGAAGAAGAAGAAGAAGAAAAGCCAAAGGCAAAGGCAAAGGCAGAGGGCCAACCAAATGAGTCAATTAATGGAAATGATGGTGGGGATTCGAGGAAAGAACGACGCTCCATGTTTAACTTCAAATTGGGTGATTTGCTGGACCCAGATCCTGATAACATTGCAGCCGTTGGATTGACAGCTTTGCTAACGTGGGCCAGTGTTCAGGTTCTTTGGCAGTTGTTTTTGATATCGGGAGCTATTCTTTTTGCTGCTGTCAAGTATTCCTTCGTTGCTGCTCTTCTCGTTTTCATTCTCATTACCCTCCTTTGATGAATCTTGTATTTGTATTGCATCTTAATTCTCAATTTTTCTCTAGTTTTGATTTTCCTTCCCCACCTTTATTTCTCTTTATTGGAATTTGTTACTTGGATTTATCAAAATGAAGGAAAAAAAATAAAGGTTGAATTGGAGATACATCAATTAAAAGTTAGCTTGTATTAAATTCGTCATATTTATAAATGATACTTTAAATTATTATCATTAGATAGCCAAGTTTATATATAATGAAATTTATAATTAAAAATTATTACTTATATTAAATAATAGTTTTGTTAATAAATTGGAAATATTAAAATTAATTTTATAAGAAATAATACTTACATTTAACAAATAATTATATTAAAACTTAACAAAATAATATTATCACTTAATTATTTTAAATTTAGTTTAATACGATTAATTGTTAATGCATTTTTATTTATGTGATTATTTCATTATCACAAATAAGTTGATTAGTGTTTCATAAGTATTTATTAACTTATTTATCTATTTATTTGTATGATAATTTTTATATCAAAATAATAATATATTTATTCATATTAAAAACAATAACTAATGCTTATTTGCTTTATTATTAATGCAGTTATCTATTGTAATTATTTTTATGATTTATGAGGATATTACGTTTGTCCATTTATTAATAAATTTTAGAATTTATAATTTATCTATGTATATTTATTAGATAATTATATAAATATACTTATTACATTAATAAACAAAATAATTTGAAATGTTTGTTAGCTTCGTAAGGTGGAAATGTCTTCCACACTGTCCCAGCCCCGTGTCACCAAAATGGATGCTTGACGTTGGAAGTCTCAACCGTACCACACTAATGCTAATCGGATATCCAATGGACTTAATAAGGCATTTTCAAGTCACTTAAACCCCTAAAATTTAAATAATTTTGGACCAAATTGATGAAAGCCATTGAATATGTTAAATGGCTCATTTATCCCCAAAAAAAAACTAGAAGTTGATATAATGAAAAAATAAGCCTAAAATTGTCCGAATCCAAAATCCTAACTTGAAAAATCTGAACCCTAACTCTATCCGAACTCGAAAAAAAAGGTTAAAATGATTACATCTTCCATAAGCTGAAAAAAAAAAAAAAACCAACAACAACAAAAAACCTAGCCAGCCCAAATCTCATCCAAAACCGAAATATATATAGCAGCACTGATTGAAATTACCTTATAACTAAATATTGATTCCAATAAGGGTCTACCAGACAGGAATCCAACATTATAAATGTAAAATTTCCCACTTGTTGCAGATCATAAGGCATATAAAGCTTGTCAACAGCTAAAGTACACATTAAACTTCAAAATTTGTGTTTCTCAGGACAGAACTATTGCGGAAGACCATTAACTTCATAGTTCTACATGGTGGAGACAGCATTGGAATTAAAGCTGTTTGCATAAAATTTAACAAATTAGAAACTTTCCTAAATCAGAACTCCGAACGTTCACAAATTGACTAAAATAATATATATATATATATATAGCTGGATAGAACATAACTACCTTAGCAGTGCCTAATCTTCATCAAACTTAATCTTCTTTGGAGCAGGCTGAATGCTGCCCACCTGTAAAAATATCAATCAGCACAAGTAAGCCACCCAACACAGAAAATGTCGTGATCAAAGGGAAAAAAATAGAAAGAGACATTGACGCAATACATTAACAGACACACACACACACACACACACGATGTTAACAACTAATAACAATTTATACTTAATGTTAAACGTGTTTGATTCCAAAGCAGTCTCAAGTCAAATTACACCCAAATAATGGTTGCCGTCACAGCTCAAAAGAGAAAGGACCAAGTTAAAATTCCCCTTCAACTAAAACCAAATAACTATATCTTTGCTCTAATTAAAAATATATATATTTTTGCATTAAATATTGAATTTCTCACAGTTCATATTAAGTAATTCGTCCTTCTAACATCAGTTGTCCGAAAAGACAAGATGTGGATTTGAAAGCAAAAAGAAAGGGGAAGAAAGCAGCATACAAGGCTCCAACAGGATGAATGTTTGGTTCCTTGTCCAATTTCAATTTCCATGTCAAATCCATGAAGGATCAACAATCCAGATGCTTTAAGAGAGATGAAAGTGGTGCACCATATTAAGAATTTAACGACACCATGAATCTTTTATGCACAACTTAAGGCCCAAAGCAAGTTCTCCTAATCAAGAACCATTCCTTATGTGGTTAAAGCTATGTTTAAACTCTTCCTGCAGACTATTGAACACAAGTGGTAACACTAAGAGTTCCCGAAGATTGTCCCTTTAAATGATACAGAATAAAGCAAGTAAAAGACTGAAGGGCCAGATTCTTACAATTTCTGGGCATTCATAATCAATGCCAGCAGCCTCTATCCTCTTTCGACGCCTCTCATCTCGTTTTACGATCTTCTCCACCAACTTTTTATGCTCTTCCAATGTTCTCACCTGAATAGCCAAAAACAGAAGAAAAAAAAAATTCACTGAATCAACCAGGCATTTACCCATAAATATGCCAGACAACTTTTCTCTCTGCTGAGCACCTTATTATGCCGCTTTTGTTCGATCTGCACATAGTCCACTGGCTTGTATTTATAATTAAAACCTCTCCACCTACATATCAAAGAATATGGATACACAATCACCAATCTATCAGAGAAATGCACGGTAAATGCCAGCATCTCTGCATAATATCTAACAAACTATTGAAAATCCTATGCTTGGCAAGCAAAGGCTGCAGTAATATGTCACATATTACCTGTTCCACAGTCTCATAAACAAGCTTTCCTCCAATTCACTCATTTGTTTGTTAGGATAAAATATATAAATATAAAAATAAAATACACGTAGACATTAGAAAGTCTTCACCCAGCTATATATGCATAACAACGTTGGAATCCACCTAATTAAACTTTCAGATTGCTCAGAATTTGCAAGGGGATTTAAGCAAGACAAGCTACATACATATTTCAGCCATGTTAAAAGTAAACTACACTCGGTTTCTTTCAAATTTTTTTATTCCACTTTTCTTTTGCAGAAATATTAGATAATTATGCAGAAGTTGGACTCCTTATCCTCTAAAAATATCTTTCCTCTAGCTCCAATCCCAAGCAATGACAACCAAGGTCATCATTTCCCGGATCCAAAATCTTGCTTGTACTGTTACACACAGGATCTTATTGCATTATAAATTTCGGAATAAAATTCAGTAAATAAAGCATAACAACAGCATAAAAAAATTAGAAAAAGATAGCACCAGAAAATTCCTGAAAAAAAAAAAATAAATGAATAAGAAACTCAAGTTATTGTATAACTTATTGCTTACAATTTTGGATGCACATGCTCCGGAGGAATAAGATGGACTTGCAATAGATGCTCAAACAACAGATAATTATGCATGCAATCAGCTACAACTTCAGCCACCTACAGCCAACAAGAATTATAGTTAAAATAACCAAAATCACAACACGCGTAATTTCATTAGACATGAAATAACAAAAACTGTCTCCAACCTGCGGATTCTCAAATTCAATGAAACCAAAATGCTTTGATTTTCCTGTCTGTTATAAAATTGCAAAAGAAAGAAAGTTAATACTTAGGAATTAATTTTTTTCAAAATGTAAGCAAGCAACAAAATAAAGCAGGAAATGGCAGCATTATGACCAGCAGCTAGGCTATCACACTCAACCAAAGAGCAAAGAAATTTCATAATTTTTAATCAAGGAATTTCCGAATCAACAAAGCAATAACTCTAGTATGCTATGTTTTATCAAAGCAAACATAGGCATATAACACCCAACAACATGTAAGACCCTCATTACGAAGAATTTTCCAAAATAAAACTAGAATTCTAGTACCAATTACCAAAACCGAACTTTTATTTAAAAAAACCCAAACAAGTAATTTCTTTAAAATTCAAAAAAACTTGACAAAAGAACACACCCCTATAGTCCATAAATGCAAACATAGTGGCAAACACAGAAACATAAACGAATGCGCATAATAGTGAAACTGAAGCAATTGCTTAAAACCTTTTTATTTCGAGCAATCCGTAATCTCTTAATGGCACCAAACTGCTTGAAATAAGCTGCAAGAAAATGCCCAGTTAGCATGATTTTTTTCAAAAGAAAAAAATTCCTTAAACAAATATTCCCTCGCTCATACAAATAACTTTTTACCTTCCATTTCTTTCTCATAAAAGCCGTGTGGAATTCGACCAATATATAAGACAGTAGCATTGTTTTGTTGGGGTTTGGTTTCTGGAAGCTCACGAGACGGACCGCCTTCCAATGGCTTTATTCATAGATAAAAGCAGCATTCAAAATCAGTTTCGGATTACAAAACAAGGAGAAAAAAAAATCAAAGACAAAAATTTAATTCTAACGAAGAAAACATACCAGGAAATCCGCAGACGCAGTTTTAGAATCAGAGTTCGAAAATTGAGAAGAAGCCTTCTTTATTGTTTTCTTCGACGCTTTCCTCGCCTTCGCCCCCATCGACTTTCGAATCTGTCCTAATTCAGTTCTGCTCCTCCTTGCGTGGCGGTTTGGGTGGCGGCTGCTGCTGTATTTGAAAGAGAACGAGGGTCAAGCTTTGGAAACGAAAGGCAAGGCAAGCACCTGCTTAAATCCGCACGAAACCCTAACTGGGAGTATACATATATATATAAAAAATAAATGAGATAAAATCAAGGCTTAGCTTTCCTTTTCCATGGGCCAGGCCTAACTGTTTTTCTTAATAATTAACCCCGTTTTGATTAGTTGGGCCTTAAGTTTAACCCAATTTTGACTTTATCCCAAGTTAAAAAGACAAGCCTACTCAGTTGGCCCATGATCTATAAAATAAAAAAATACAAATAATATTAGAAATAACAAAAAAATTGAATAATTATCAAGTACACCAATTCACGAGTAAGTTAAAAAGCTGTCATATGCCTTTTTTTTAAATATACAATAAAGACATTTGAAAACCTTTTAATTTTATTCGTAAATTTTTCATATACATAATAATTCATAAAATTTTATCTTTTTTTTAACAATAAAATTACGCCTCTTAATTTTAAACTAGTATATTTATCACATGCGTTGCACGATAACATATAGCTAGAAGATGCCTTCGCTATGATTTGGAAAATTAAATTTAAGTTTAACACGATATTCATACTAATGTATGGTAGATTCAATGATCCAATTATTAAGTAAATAAAGTTAAAATTAAAATTGAATCATGATGACGAATTATACCAAATATAAGATGAATTGAAATGAAAAGTTAAAACACAACATGAATACACAAATATGTCAAAATTTATATAAAATGAATTATAAATATATAAAAATTTATATACATTTATAATACTTTCAACACATAAAAAACGAACACATGAATTTTTCTCTAGATTTAACACTATTATAAATTATGAAATATATATGATGAATTGAGATACAACATGTATACGATACGTTTTTAAATTAAATTTCTATTGCAAATAATATCCCGAAGGCAATTAGTATATTAGAAAAATAATAAAAACACAATACAAATACATAATTCTTTCTCACTTTTTTTTTCTCTTTCTTTCCTTCCTTTCTTCATTACAATGATAAAATGACAACTTAATACCTCCATATTTTAATTAATCTCAAAGATTAGGTGTCCCAAAATCACGTCCCTTAAGTTCAAATTAAGCATTATTATGTGGTTTAGGGATAACATTTATACTTAATTATAGAAAATTAGCATATTTGTACATACTATTCGTAAGCACCATAGAAAAACATATAAAATGGCACTGTGAATATTATCTTAAGAAAAAAAAATTGGCAAAATAAAAATATTGATACCTTTTACTAAAAACATTAACATCTAATTACACCTTTTAGTGATCATCCTAAAGCAAGTATAATAATTATATAAGCATTAGATTTTTTTGCTATGGTTGAATTATTTGATGTTATATATTAGTTTAATATTAATACATTTCGCTATATTAAAATCCAAGCCCCAAATCAAGTAATCATCGAAGGGAGCAAAAAGAAAAGGTAAAAATTGACTAGTTAAGAGAATTATAATCACGTTAACGTTATTCAAACACAATCAAACTCATAATCACAACGATTTCAACCCAAACATCAAACAATCATCGTCCAAACACATTTATGAGCCTTTTGCTCGATCTCTAAGAATCTAAAATCAAACATTGTCACCCATAATTACTCTTCCTCAATCTATGGGCGCCTCCACAACTGATCACATAAAACCCTGCAACTCTTCTTGCATTTTTCTGTCATACCTTACCCGATTAAGACCCCCTTATTTATAAATCCATTAATTTGTCCACCAAAAATCTCTCTCTTTAGAATTCGTATAAATCAAGTCTTATTATCCGTCAAGAAGTGTCTTTAAAAAAATATACAAAATATCTATCGTCAAATCTTTAATTTTTTAACTCTAGATCAACTTTGTAGAACAATTAGCCATGGCACTTCATATTGGTAACTTACATCAAAGAATATAGGGGGAAAAGCACAATTTGTTGGGCCTAAATGCACGCTAAAGCCTATCATTGGTTAAAGGGCTAGTGCTTGCTTACAAGCAAACTGTCCAAAACTAGCCTTTCACCCAAACAATCATATTGACAGATGAACAACGATTATTTGTTGGCAGAATTTGGATTGTCTATAAAAACTCCTTTAATTGGTTCTTTCTCTAGACAGTCTAATCTCCGAGAATTAGAAGTCTCTCTTTTCTTCTCTTTTACACATTTTGCACTGGAGTAAGCAAAAATTAGTTAAACTTTTGTCAAAATCTTCACTCTTTTTTTTTGTTGGGATAATTTATTTTATCTTCCAAAACCCTGAGGATCATTTGCATGTGTTCTTATATTGGAGGATGGACTTGAACTTGTGCCTTTCCCCACCATAGTTAACTATATATGCACAGAAAATGTTCAGCTATTGATCAAACTCTTCAATGCACTGCAAAACATATTACAGTTCCACACCAATTTGTCTATCGAGAAATTCATTGAAGAAGAAACCTACAGAAGCTTTCAATATAACCACTAAGTTGCTTCATGCAGAAGTATAAGGTGAGAAATTAACATTCCCCATTTTCAGGAAATGAAGTTCTTAATAACAACAACAACAACAACAACAAAAGGATTGTACATTTTACAAGACAAAAATTTGAATAAAAGATCAAAAGCAATCCAAAATTTGATTTAACTGATGTTAGGTAATAGTACAACAGTAACTGCATGAGAAATTTCTTTCAAATACAGGCCAAAACTTTCGTTGTACATTATTTGGCACAAAACTATTTCCAAACCCTTTTTTCCATAAAAAGAAGAAAAGAAAAGAAAAATGGGAAGAAATAACAAACAAACCAAATGCACCTCATCAAATACAGAAATTATCTCCACCAGAAACGAAATATTCCAGATTGACCATACTAGCGCATGCCAATTTGAAAAGCATAGCCTCACAACACTGAAAGGTCTTCCTTGTAATATGAAGCCGTTGTAATTCTTGCATGTCTTACACCCAGAAAGATAGCATCGATGCCATTTTATAACTGTTAATTGAACAAGCATACTCGGTTGGAATTTCATCCCCACTCAGGATTAAGCCTATTTAGACCAGCATTCTCTTCATAGTGCATGGTTCACCATTGTAAGTGGACCAAAGGGAAAGTCCACCCTTCTATGGCACGCTATAATCAAAGCAAGTATCCAGAAATCCTACCCGCTGCCTTGGCGTGCTCATTGACCTGGCCTTTGCTTTTGCAGATTCTGTTGCTGCCATATAATTACGAAAAACTGGAGAGCTCGGGATGGAACTCTCATCTCCAGCTGGACTCTTCTGCACACGAGAAAATGATCTTCGTGGAAATAGAAAGGGCAAATTCAATCCGTCTAGCATGTCTTGCTTTTTCAAATTTCTAAATCTAACATGAGGCAGACCATGTATTTCCGAGGCTGTTGAATTTGAAGGTACATTGGGTTTTAAAATCATCACTCTTTCCCTTCCATTTCCCTCAGCATTTGCTTCTGCTTCCACAAAGCTGCTGCCTCCGGTTTCTTTGACGTGCACAGAATCATCAAGCATGCAATTATTTGGTCTCTCCTGAAGGAAACGAGAGGATAAATTAGCGCTTCAGTTAACCATGAAAAAGTAAACAATATGTAAAAGCTTGCAATATTTGGAAATAGAATATATTCATTAACATGGCAACAACTGGTAGTTTTCATTCGATAACATAACAAAGCTGATTAGAAAATACGATATGAGATGAAATTACCTGATGGGAGTATGAATATTTCTCCATATGCTCTCTTTTGGCCATTGCCTTCTGCCTTCTTAACCAGATGGCTTCAGTGTCTTCTTTAGAAAGCATACTGTCATTCCAACTTTTTTTAGTGTTGCATTCATGCTGCTCATGGCAAAATGTTTTGAGATTGTAGTGATTGATCAAAGTTGCGCAACTTAGAACCAAAGTCATATATATATATATATACATATATATATATATATATATGTGTGTGTTTGACAGCAAATGAACAAACAAAAAAAATGAAGCATCACATGAAATTGAATATTAAACCGGAAACTAATGACAGATATATAAGAACGAGCTCAGTGGGATATGAAAAAGTATGAAATCATACTCGCCCAATTACCCTGCCTAAACTACATATTCTTATCCTAAGATGAATCCTCTTTGCATAGAAAATAAATGAAAATATCGTTAATCTTGAAAGTGTGGATTATTTTGGCTCACTTGTCCCTTTAATTACTTTAGAAGAGTAGTAAACGATACATTACCCTGATTCGTGGCTAGTATTGAATATAGGTACATATGTATCTGGAATACTCAAATTTTTCCAAGTTTTTTAACATAATTGGAGGATCATACCAGAGACCTATGTTTGAATATATGTCGTACATAAGTCCTCTAGCAAAAATGAAGAATGCAAGTAACAAAGAGTAAAAGAATAGTTGAAGAAATAGTTTGACTTGAATTATCTAACATACTTTAATTTCCTCCTGCGACTCATCTTTGTGTATGAGGCTCTTTTTTCTCCAGCCGTCTTGACAAATTACTCTTGTTGTAGAAGTGCTCTTCTCCTTGAGATCTGGGTACATTTTTGTAACAGATTGCAAGCATTTGATGTTTTTCATTGTTTGACGTCTCAGGGCTTGTCCGTGAATAATGGCTTGGAGTTTCACCAGTCCCCTTCGTGCCCGTAGTGCTTTCCTTGCCTGTTCCCACAGCAACTTGAAAAATCATATCAATTCAAATTGAACAACATGTAAAGGAATAGTGCTTGATTATGTCTGGAGTACCAAATAACCTTGCGTAGATTTGTTTAAATTCGAGTGTCAAGGAAGGTGGCTGCTTAGATTTTCACTAAAGCAAATCGAATACTAATTGGATGTTAGAGATTCCAAATTAGTATTTTAGCTATGCTGACCAACGTTTTGCTTACACTTGGAAGGGTTACAATTATCAGAACCACATTCGACATGAGCCGAAACGATTTTAGATGACAAAAGACTCAAAGAAACAAAGATTTTCAAAGGTAAAAACTCACCAGCTGTGCTCGGAAAGCACTTTGGATTTTCATAGCAGCCCAGTTCCTATCCCTTGTTGTGAAATGGTGGGAAGGGTTACAGGCACCTGAGGCAAGACGGACGACCTCAGCAGCTGCTTGTGCAGCAGCAACCGCAGCCTCAGCTGCGGCAGCTGTCGCGATGGCAACGTTCAAAGCATGCTTTCTTCGCTCCTCCGTTGCTTGACACAATGATTTCTGTGGTGCTAGAAGTGCAGGGTGGTATTGCTTAAGCTTCAGTCTCCCAAAAATCCATCTACACCTCCTTGATTTCTAGAATGTACAACCGAAATTATTACACCCCCCCCCCCCAAAAAAAAAAAGAGTACCAAAAAGATCAATCAAAGCTATTTTTCGAAAAGGGCCAAAAATCTAGAAAGAAAAAAAAAGGGAATACTTTAAGGGAACCTTTTCTGTTTTTGATTTTGCATCAGAAGCGAAAATCTTCTTCACCCAACTAAACCAGCGCCTTTTCTTTCCCATTGAGAGAATTCATGGAAGCATTCTAAGCAAATTCATTACATACCATCTTTTATATTTGAAGTCAGACCTTATTTTTGGGGGAAAAAAAAAGATTTTAATAAAGTATAGATGAAATCCGAGGAAACTGATAAAAAAAGACGGCAGTTGAATAGAATTAATTGATACTAGGAAAGATGCTAGCAAAATTTTAGCATTGCTTACTAAAAACTTGCAGTTGGCATCTATCAATGAAATCTAAAGCATCTTGGAAATAAGCTGTAAGCTTCCACACAGCCAAATCTAACCCAGAAATGAATATATATACACATACATAGGCATGTTTATGTATGGATGTGCGTATATTTAGTAGCTATTCTATCAAATATGGAAAGTTCATAAAATAGGAACTGGCTCTCAAGTCACCAGTGCAATCTAAAAAATGCATCAGAATATTGAAAGAACTTTACTTCTACATAAGATCAATCATAAAAAGAATCAGAAAATCCAACAAAAACATGAAAAAAAAAAGTATAAAGATTAAAGGACAAGCGAAAACAGACCCGAATTCCATATTTCATGGTATCGACGTGACTGAATAAAACCGAAGGACAACACATCAGCATATATATTGATGATGATAATCCAAGTTGGTCAGTGTTCTTGTTGATTTTGCAGCTGCCAATGATGTGGCAAATGCAGGCACTTTGTTAAAGAGTGAGTCATGACTTGAAGAGCGAGTAAGCGAGTGTGTTCTCCCTTTCTATCCCAACTGTCGCTGTCACAACTGCCCACCACCTCTTCAAAATGTCTGTTTTTATGGAATTTACAAACATGTCCTTCGATCTCACATGCTTCACTTTCTTTATCGAATATGGAAATTCAGCACTTTGGCCCATCACCTTTCCCTAGATAATGATGAACCGACTCCATGGCCTTCCCATCTGCCCGCTGGCCGATTCATCTGTTCAAAGTCCCATGTTACATGTTAATTAGCAGATCAGGATGCAGATTTCCAAGCTGAACCAAAGATCCTAATGGAAATCATAATAAAAATTTACTAAAATTATTCACAGGAGTGTCTAATGATAATAGTTAAAGTGTTATTTATAAACGGGAAAAGTAAGTATTTATTTTTTTAATTTTTATAAATAATATATTAAATGTAAAAGAATTGTTATTGATGTTTATATACATTTATCAACCGAACCTTATTTATATTATTGTACGAAGTGATTAATTCAATTACGTAGTTTGCTTTCATTTTCTTTATTTATAAATTCAATTAGCCACTTTTCAGTTTGTTATATCTTTATGAATGGCGATCGTCTAACCACTGTAATACAATGTTCTCATGAGAGTTAGGACGATCGCCAGATAATGAGAGAGTGATCGCCGAACCAAGTCTAACAGTGATATGACCTCTTCGACAACGGCTTAAATACGAGATTGACTTCTCCAACAACGACTTAAATGCGGAGTTGACATTCACTAAATGGCGGCCGACTGGCTGAGCCGACCATTAGGCATCATGGCCTGACACCTAGCTCGGCATGGGTCACATCACTACCAAATCATCTGACGCTATGTCCCCAGGCAAATCATATAAAAGAGAAAAGCACGGCACAGGTAAAGGAAACAAGACTCCAAGCAAACTTATAATCATTGCTAAAACACTTTTGACTTAATCATCGGAGAGGGCCCCCAAAGTCAAACTCCGACGTCCTCTTGACTCTCTGTGTTGCAGGATTCCGAAGAGCTTCCGGGTACCAGTAGAGCAAACCTCAACAATTGGCGTCGTCTGTGGGAAAACGATCAGAAAAAGGCCTTAGCTGACCAAAGCACCGACATCCCACAAAACACATCCTCACCACCTGAAGCAACAAACCGTACAAAGCTCAAGCAACCACGGCAATACCCAGCTCATCAAACACTCAAACATCTCACACACCCATTTCGCTGCCTGCATGGCTATCCCACTCGCAACTAGCTTATTTTCAGAACTTATTAGGATTGATCCCACCACTGGTGACTTCCACCCCCTCATCCTGACCAAGCCGCCGGCCCCAGCACCACAGTCCCTGCAATCATTATTGCTACTAATGCCCTAAACACACCCTTTGATACCCCGTTACCCCTCTTTGCTCAAATCAGCACACCTACACCACCCAGCCAGCCAGACTACAGTGCACATTACCAAGTGCAATTCCAAGCCATTACTAGTCAAATGGCTGCTATCCAACAGTCCCAGATCCAGTTGGCATAACTGGTCAATTCTTAAACTAATCGCCAAAACACACCACCTAGTGATCACCCAAACCAAAACACTGCTAACAACCCAAATTTCCAAATACAAGAACGACACGTTACGGTTGACCGGCCTACACGCCCGATGGTGGAGGAAAGCTCCTGCTCTACGCCAATCCCACGGTAAATGACATAGGGAACTTCTTAGCATACCAGTGGACGCCATGCCTCAGGATCAACTTTAGACCTCGCCCAACTGAAACAAGAAATCAAGGGTCTCCGTGAGCCCCGAAGAGACAACTAGGAATGGTTGTCAGAAGAACACAACCTTCTCTCACCTGACATCTGCCAAGTACAGGTTCCGATAAAGTCAAACTCTCTCTCGACACTTACAATGGCAAAACTGATCCAGCAGACCATCTGAATCACTTTCGTGCTTTCCATAACCTGCGCGACGTGCCAGACGCCATCGAACGCTGCATATTCCCGACAACACTTCGGGGGCCGGCATGAACTTGGTGATACTCCTTGAACCTAGGGTCTATCACCAACTTTGATCAACTGGGGAGACATTTCTTTGCCCATTTCAGTAACTGCAGAACAGCCACAAGAACGTCTGCAAGCTTGATGGCGATGAAGGAAAACCATGATGAAATGATTCGGGATTACCTCAAGCGTTTCAACGCAGTCGCCCTGGTGGTTCAAAACCTCAGTGACGAATGGGCCATCCAAACCTTTACAACAGACGTCCGCCATAAGTACCTGAAGTACGCTTTGACGAATGTCCAACCCAATAAACTGTACTAATTTTACAAAAAAAACAAAAATACACGAAAGCTGAAGAGATAAAAATCGTGAGTCGACGAATGAAAACATGGAGCCGTGAGCAAAGAACAGGCCGAGAACTAAAACTTAGCCGGTTTAACGATCGACCGGCCACCCACCTCCAAAAGGATGCGTCAGTCGCCACATCGCAACATAGCCCCTCAAGGAAACGGGCTTAGCTAGTGCCGTAAACAAGATACCAGTCCTACACACCTCTAATAGCTCCAAGATCCCAAATCCTCAACGCCATACTGAAGGAAGGGCTTCTGGAGCGCCCACTTCCAATGAAAAGCGATCGCAATCACTGCGACCCTGAAAAGCAATGTAACTTCCACAATGACATCAGACATACCACTGAGGAGTGTTACAGCCTGAAAAATGCCATAGAATTGCTGATAAGGAAGGGGGTGATTAGGCAGTTCGTTAAAAAGGGGCCACACGCCAAAGAGGGCGCATGATCACCAATTGAACACCGAGAGACGGCAACAAAATGACACATCACCGGCATTATAAGTATGATCGTCAGTCCCGTAAAAATTTGGGCGGTTAGCAAATCGAAGCAAAAATCCCACCTAAGATCTGTAATGGCGGTCGACGTGGCACCAAAGCGTGCTAAACACATATATTGGATAATTCATTTTGATGATACCGACTCACAACTCTTATCTGATCGAGGAAATGATCCTATTGTCATCTCTGCCATAATAGGTAACTACCAGGTCTACAGAATCCTCATGACAACGGGAGTGTTGTTGAAATTTTACAGTGGGACGTCTTCCTCCCCATAGGCTTTACAGCGGATGACCTGGCACCATCATTTTCGATTTACGAATTTGCTAACCAACCAATACCCATCAAAAGAATGATCACGCTCCCTGTGACTATGGGTGACGGTGAACACACAATGTACGCCCTGGTTGATTTTCTTGTTGTCGACCAGCCCTCGGCTTACAACGCAATAATCGGTCGACCATTGATGAAAAAGATAAAAATGGTCACCGCGATCTATTCCCTAACGATTAGATTCCCCATGCCATTTGGGATTGGATATATGCACTCTAACCAATGGACTGCATGCCAATGCCACCTTCTGTCGATCGAAATAGCCACACGTCAGCCAACCGCAGTGCAGGACCATGCCTCGGAAACATCAGTACACACCATCACGCCCGCAAAACCAGAGTCGATCAACTTAGAATAATTTGACGCTAGAGATGGTTTCCATGACCAGAAGCCGCAGTTGACAGAGGACACTAAAAAGATAGCCCTCTATAAGTCAGACCCCGATCTGGCTACCAGGATTGGCTTTTCTCTTGACACCCAAGATAAGAACCTCCTCGCAAAGTTCCTTGCGAATAACTCTGATGTGTTCGCTTGGTCTGCAACTGACATGCCAGGCATTGATCCGAGAGTTATCATGTGCTCATTACATGTGGACCCGCGAGCCACACCTGTCAAACAAAAAAGTGCAAATTCACCCCAGAACGGCTCCGGGCAATACACGAGGAAGTCGATAAATTACTATCAGCCACCTATGTCAAAGAAGTGAAGTACCCTAATTGGTTGTTTAAAGTGGTCATGGTCAAAAAGTCCTCCGGAAAATGGCGAATGTGCATCGATTTCACCGATTTAGATAAAGCTTACCCAAATGATAGTTACCCCATCTCGAGCATTGATCGACTGGTTGACGCCTCAGCAAGACACAAGTTCTTGAGTTTCATGGGCACCTTCTCGGGATACAACCAAATTAAGATAGACCCTTGCGACCGAGAAAAGACAGCGTTCATCACAGAGGAAGGCACCTTTTGCTATAAAGTCATGCCATTCAGTTTGAAGAATGCAGGTACCACATATCAACGATTGGTCAATAGACTTTTCAAACAACAAATCAGGCGATCGATGGAAATCTATGTGGATAACATGCTCATCAAAAGCCCCTCTATCCAACGGCACCTCAGTGACCTTACAGACACATTCAACATACTTCGTAAGTACAAAATGAAACTTAATCCTTTAAAATGTGTATTTGGTGTGTCAGCAGGAAAATTTTTGGGCTTTATGATCTCCTCCAGAGACATTGAAGCAAATATCAAAAAAATCAATGCAATCCTACAAATGTGCCCGCCACAATCAACCAAAGATGTTCAACGATTGATAGGGCGGGTGGCTGCACTCAACCGTTTTATCTCCAAATCAGTAGAAAAATGTCTACCATTCTTTCGATTGCTCAGGACAGTGACCAGGTACCAATGGACAGAAGAATGCTAATAATCATTCGACCAGCTCAAAGAATACTTGAGCTCCCCTCCGTTGCTCGCCAGTCCAAAGCCTGGAGAACCACTTTTTGTCTATCTCACCGCATCTGATGAAACTATCATCGCTGTTCTGGTCCGTGAGGAACGAGGACATCAGTATCCTATCTACTATTTCAGCAGAGCCCTTCAAGCTGGCGAACTTAATTACAGCAAACTGGAAAAACTAGCTTTTGCACTCGTCATTGCTATAAGGAAGGTCAGACAATACTTTCAAGTGCACTAGATTATCGTCCTAATTGATCAGCCCCTTAAGGACGTCCTCCTCAAAGTCGACTCCGCAGGATGACTCATTTATTGGAGCATTGAACTTAGCGAACTCGGGCTTACTTATACTCCCCAGACAACTATCAAAGCATAGGCGCTCACCAACTTCGTTGCCGAGTGTTCATTTTCGAAATCTCAAGACAAACTGCCAGAACATATGCAACCAGGCATCCGCACCAACATTCTTGATCATTCCCAGCCATCACAATCGGTGATTGGCAAATTTTTGTCGATAGATCTTCTGGAAAAACAAAGGGCGGAGCTGGGGTGTTGCTGGTAGATCCTTAAGGCCATGAATGGCGATATGGCCTCTCACTCCAGTTTACCACTTCTAACAATGCCGCCAAATATGAGGCCTTGATCGCCGGCATGAAGTTAGCCAAAACACTGGGCACTTATCGTCTAATCGACCACATGGACTCCTAGCTTGTCGCAAGCCAAGTTAACGGTCTATCCGACGTTAAGGATGACCTGCTCGCCAAATACCACAAAGTTGTTAGCACCCTCCCAACAATTCGCCCATGTCACCGTCAAGTAGATCCCCTGAGTAGACAGCTTGAAAGCTGATGCCTTGTCCAAGCTGGCTAGCACCATCAACATTTCCACTAAGGGCAAAATTTTCCTTGAAAGCATCTCAACTCCTAGCTACGATAGACACATACATTACATTACGGATGACATCAACGAAAACTAGATAACACCCATTGTTGCCTTCCTCAAGGATCACCAAGTTCTAACCGACCCGATGGAGCAAAGAAGATTGGAAAAAAGAGCCTCCAGGTATATCATTTTCAACAACATCCTATATAAAAGGTCCTTTACTCTCCCCTTACTGTGATGCCTTAGCCCCGCCGAGGTAACTTACGTCTTGAAAGAGATCCACGAAGGAGTTTGTGAAAACCACCTTGGAAGACGGTCACTGGCCCATAAAGCCCTACGACAAGGTTTCTTTTGGGCTACCATGAGAAAAGATGCTGCCGCACTAGTTAAAAAATACGACAAATACCAACGCTTTGCCCCTCTTCCCAGACAGCCAGCTGAGGCGCTTAAGCAAATCTTCAGCCCTTGGCTGTTTTGCACCTGGGGCATCGACATACTGGTCCATTCCCCATGGCGGCCGGCCAGAGAAAATTCTTACTGGTCGCCTATGACTACTTTACAAAATGGGTTGAGGCTGAGCCTGTCGCCACCATTACTGCCCGAAATATGAAGAATTTCATTTGGCGTTTTATCCTTTGCCGATTTGGCGCACCCCATATCATTATAGCAGACAACGGTAAGCAACTAAAGGCTGACAAACTCTACGATTTCTGTTCACGTTTCAACATCAACCTTGTTCACACCTCCGTCTTCCATCCTTAATCCAACGGCCAAGTTGAATCAATAAACAAGAACATCTTATAGGCCCTGAAGAAGAAATTAGACAACGCAAAAGGCGTTTGGGCTGAAGAGACACACAAAATACTATAGGCAATCTGGACAACCGTAACCTAGGCTACCGGAGCTACCCCCTTCAGCCTTATTTACGAAATAAAGGTCGTTATACCTACTGAAATAGGGATACAAAGTTCACGCACTGCATACCCGGATCCCAAACTTAATTCTAAACATCTCAAAGCCAACCTCTACCTCCTCAAGGAGGCTAGAGAAGATGCTGCAGTCCACTTGGCTGTACGAGCCCAACAAGTCAGTAGGTATTACAACTGTCGAGTGCGTAATCGCCAATTCCAAAAAGGCGACCTGCTCCTCCGAAACTTCGAAGCTAGTCATCCAGCAAGAGAACGACAAAAGCTGTCGCCAACCTCGGAAGGCCCCTATCAAGTTAGTCAGGTTCTAGGCTTCAGCGCTTACAAGTTAGCCGAATTAGATGGACGCCACATCCCAAGCACATGGAACGCCGCCCATCTAAAGAAATATTATTTGTAAGTATCACTACTACCAATACTCATGATCGCTGTTACACATCATGTCACACAGCATCACTTATTTGGCATCATTTACTTACTACCGAAGCAATCGCCGCCCGACGTCACTTACTCGCTACAAAAACAATCGTCGCCCAGGCGACACTTACTTACTACACATATAATCGCCGCCGAAGCATCACTTACTCATTACAAAAACAATCGCTGCCCAAGCGACACATACTTACTACACATACAATCGTCACCCCGATGACACTTACCTGCTATAAAGCAATCACTGCCCAGGCATCACTTACTTGCTACAAAGCAATCGCCACCCAAGGTTTACTTACTTGCCCTCGAGCGATTGCCGCCCAGGCATAACAATAATTGGTACATAGAACTTACCATCCCATCCAAATTCTAAGCACTAACTCTACACGATCGCTGCCAGAGCACCAACCTTAAAAAATATACCTACCCACCACGGCCAAGTGACAACTCATACTTAGCTCCATGCACGGAATAAATATATTTACCCATCCACTCAAAGACAACAAATCACAACAAATCATCACAATAAAATTCATTAACATAACTACATGAAAGCAAAAATTCATTTACATTATCAACATATTACATTATCAAAAATTATAAAGCAGAATTACTACTTTTTCCTACTCGATGAAATGACCTACGCACCATCTTCATCACCAAATTCCCCTTGCTTCGATTCTTCTGTTGTTGGGGTTATCAACGCAGCGTCACTCACCCGCCCTGCCTCTACTTCTTGCTGACTCGGCATCAGAACATTGAATCCCTCTAGAGGAGTGTACAGGCGCCCTAAGTCGATTGCCCTCAGATCCAGGGGCCCACGGAGCAGCTGAACCCCATATAAGGCGCTTCGACGATATGAATCCACAGCAACAAACAGCTTATCAAAGATTTTCTCGTGCTGTTTCTTCAACTCATCCTGATGATGAGCCTCAAGATCGCCCAATCGCCCTTCCAACTCGGCTGCTCGTGACTTCGCGGATGCCAATTTCGTATCACGCTCCTCCAATTTCCTTGCCAAATCAGCAGCAGCGGCTTCTGCCTTTTCACACCTCAGCAGTAATTCGGCTATCTCGGTCATCCTTCTCTCTTCAATCTCCTTCAACGATGCCTTTAGCTTGGCGTTCACCTCCTTGTGCTTCACAGCTTGAGCGTCCAGCTCCATAATCTTGGATGCTTGCTGGTTGAACTTCTCCTGCCAATTTTCTATTTGGCAAGTGTACACTGTCTGGCAGTGAAGTGCCTCCACTAACCCAATCATAGCAACATTCAGATTTTGTGCTGGACTCTTCCTTGAAAGAGTTTCCCGGTAACTAGCCGTCAGATATTTCATTGCCTATTTCATGGCCGCCTTGAAGTCAGGCACTCGCCTGTTCTACAGAATGCCTGGACCGATTGAACTGGGCCCGCCATGACTCACTCACGGCCTCTCTAATGTAGTGCTCGATTGCAAAGTTGTACCAGGCACAGGCCCGTCACTCGACTCGATCGTTTCCACAGCCAACTGGTGGGCAGGTACTGTTGCAGCTGCCACAGTTGTAATCGGCACAGCAGCCTCTTGGCAACCAACGGATGCCGCACCAAGTATCGCACCTGCCTCAGCTTTGCCTCATTCACCCACTTTTCTTTTTCCCCGTCTTTAACGGGCAGTCGCTCTCTCCGTAACAACCTGCTTTGCCGCCCCTTCCGCCAATGTCGCCTGAACTGGATCTATTCTTGCACCACAAATCAACTAGGTTAGTACTATCATACAGTTTCCCATCTTTATGAATGACTAGAGTAAATACCCTCTTCCATTCCTTGATTCGATTGGCAGCAGCCACCGTCACCGCTACCCGCCCGACCTTCTCCACTCGCCCCAGAACTACCCTCTACATCATATACTATTACCTCCCCAGCCACCCCTTCTTCTACATCTTCTATTTCTTCCTCCACTACATGCTCCCCCGTAAAAGACAGCATCACGTCTCAGCACCTCTGCTTACCAAACACACACGCCAAACTCACACTTACATAAATTGAATTTATTTATCATACTTCTCTAATGTTGCAACAATTGTCGTCGCCTCTAACAACCAATGGGATGCACCAGCCCTTCCGGCACATCCTCCAACTCTCGTCCTAAGCACTATCTTTGGATGATACAGAATGTCAAGTACACCCTACTACTCACTGATCCACCTTTAAAGAAGAGCACCTGTTCCTTCTCCATTTTTTTCAAGCCAACCCTCTCATTACTAGCCCTCGACCTCGTGCCCTAACCCATAGAAAAGCCCCATTTCGCGTTCGCCCTCTTGGTTACAACAAAGAATTGGTCCTGCCATAAATGTGCATTCGATGGCAAGTCAACCACTATTCTCCCCCCCTCCCTTGATTGTAAGCAATAAAAATAGGGCTCACCCCACTTCAAAATGTAAAGCTCCTTCACTACTCCAACCGATGGTCGCTATTCTTTCTTCTTGCAAACCAAGAAGTACGTCAGAAGGATCGCACAACTGTTCGGGTTCAACTGGTTGGCCAATAACTTATACTCTTCCAGTAATTCATAAAAAAAAAGGCTCTAGCAGCAGGTGGAAGCCAGCTTTGAAAATATGTAAGTAGAACGCCCCATTATTGCCTTTGGCGCATGGCACTCGCTATAATGGCCTCACCTCAGCAATCTGGTATCTTTCTAGATCTACTCTCCTATCAATACATCCACCGCCATACCATTTGCAGGTTCACCAACCCGACATACCTATCCATCGTTTCGGTGTCCACATTGGCGATCGCCTCCTCAGCCATCTCATCGGCGATCACCTCTTTACTCTCGGCGTCACCAAATCCCTCCCATTGATCGCTACTTTGTTCAGCGCCCACTCCTCTCATCTCTTCCTTTTCTTCCTCTACTACTACTCGGCCTAACATCTCCCCCTGGATTAACCGCTCTACTATCGCCCTCACCTCGTTCCTTGCTTCCTCTAGTTCACCCTTTTTTGCCACCGACTTCACCAATAACCTGCCCCTCTTTACCATATACCGCTACCCATACCCAACAATGCAAGTAAAGATAGAGAGGCCATAGGGACTCACCAGCACTTACCCAACAATGGCTTCACTCTTTGTAGCGCCCCCTAATCGTAACTCCATGCGAACAATCGCTGCCAAATAACACACAAAACTATTAAAACACTACGACTCTATAAATAACTCCTTACCGACCAAATCTCAACTCTGGAAAACTTATCACTTCTTCTTCGAACAAGTTGTCTAAAACCTTCACTCTACCTTCTCTCATTTTTAAACAAAACATGGCAAAATTCCTCAGCCCCACCCCCCATTATATATCCACACGTCTTAAACCTTTCTTCTTCCCCCTATCCCTATGTGTCGCCACCAAACAATGCGACATAACTGCACCAGCCTGGCACCCTTCTCCCATTTCATCGCATGTCCCTCTAGCCGTTTCCTATCCCCCAAAATGCGCCCTTCAAATCTTTTGTCAGGACACGTGTTCCTATCTCTTTCTTCTCTTTCTCCCACGACCCTCCGTATTCTGCCATTACTGCCACATTAATCCTGACAATTACAACATCTTGCCTCCCATGTACCATGTAACGGCTCCCACTCACACATGTCCAAAATGATGAGTCACTTTATGATCGCCTTTTTAGACCATGGGGGGACAATTATTATACCTCCATGAATGGCGATCCCCTAACCGCCGTAATACACTATTCTCACGAGAGTTAGGGCGATCATCAGATAACAGAAGAGCGATCGCTGAACCAAGTCTGACAGGGATGTGACCTCTCTAACAACAGCTTAAATGCAGGATTGACTTCTCCAACAACTACTTAAATGCGAAGTTGACATTCACTGAATGGCGGCCGACTGGCTGAGCTGACCATTAGGCATCATGGCCTTACACTTAGCTCGACGTGGGTCACATCACCATCAAATCATCTGACACGATGTTCCCAAGCAAATCCTATACAAGGGAGAAGCACGTTCACAGGTAAGGGAAACAAGACTCTAAGCAAACTTATACTTACTATTAAAACACTTCTGACTTAATCATCGGAGAGGGCCCCCGGAGTCAAACCCTTGCGTCCTTCTGACTCTCTTGTTGCAAGATTTCGAAGAGCTTCTGGGTACCAGAAGAGCAAACCTCAACACAGTTTAACGTTTTTGTCCCTTTTTCTAAGTCTTTTAATTATATGTTCATAATAGTAATTTTCTTTCCCTAATAAAATTGTTAAGACAATTCTTTTATGCATGACTATTTGACTTAATATTAAATGCATATTATGAAGATCTACACCAGTGTTATTGGTATCATATCGGTATCGATCGTATTGGTTTGTATATATCAATTTCGATATATAACGATACCGGTGATAGTTAGTTTTGCTTCAATTTTGGTTTCAGTCTGCACTGGCAGTATTGATAGATACTGGCCTATTTCGATGATACCGATCGAAAATATTTGTATCAGCCAGTACATAATATAAGCTTGTAAAAAAAGTTAAATTAACATTGATATTAAATCTGATGAATATTATACATAATTACTCATAAATTTGATGAATATTAAACATAATTATTCATAAATTTAACGATCATTAAAAAATTTTAACTTTACTACTTAACTTATCGATTTTCTTATATTTGATGAAATTTTTTTAGAACATTATATATAATTGGTGAATATTTAATATATAAAATTTATTTAATCTAATTAATTTTATATTTGAAAATATTTTTCATATACATAAATTAAAAATATTCAAACTGCGATAAACCTAAAACGGCACATCAAAACACATTGATACATGTATGCACCTGTACTAGAATAAAAATAGTACGCCCATCGATACGATACTAACTACCTTGATTTGCACTTAACTTGCAAGATGTCGTACGCTTTCGTTTATTGAGCCTCATAATTTTATTCACAAAAAGTGATTCACAAGTATGAGTTTAAGTTTTTGACATATCTATTATAGTAGATCCTCAAAGTTTCCTAATGTAAAATTGGGTGTTATAAACTCTCTCGTTTAAATTTTGACATCTTCGTCAAGCTCAATACAAAATAGAAAAAACCAGGAACACACTAAGCGTTGGGATAAAGGTGGTTGTCACCATGTATCATTTAGCTCCTGTAGAATCTTAAAGGTAGCTCTTATAGTATAGCACATAACTTTCTTCTGCTGATGCAATTGCTCGATACCATTTATGAGATATACGTGTTGGTTAAGGTATTATCTACTTTAACTCATTGAACCTCACTTTTGTTTGTAAAAAAACACTCCGCAAGCACAAACTTAAGTTTTTATATGTATATACTCTAGCAAATCTTGTACAAAATTGGGGTGTTAGACATATATTTCTACTCGAGATTTAACTCTAAATACTTTTTCTTTATGTTACCTAAAATTATACCTAAATCCCAAAAAAAAAAAAAATTATATTATAGTTATTTTTTTAATCACATAATAAGTGGAGAGGTTAGTACAATATAATTTAGAGTAAATTATCTTTTTACTTACTTAAATTTTTTTACATTTTTATTCCAAATTATCCAACTTTGAATAATGCTTTAATTATTAAAATTTATATCTATTATTATTTTGATAGCTCCACCATTAAAATAAAAAATAACAATGGAGTTCCTATTCAACATTTCATATTGAAATTACACGCCCACGTTAAAGGTGATTAAGATGTTATCTTTCGACCAAATAAAAAATTTTAAAAAAAGTTAGATGAATAAAATGTAATTTACTTTAAATTCTTTATCATTAACAAAAATATGCTTTCAATTAAAACTAATACTTAGCCTTTTCATCAATGTCAATTCCTAACTATATCATTTTTTCATTTTTCTTTTATTTTTTATTTATCATTTTTTTGGAGATTTTAGTTTTGTACCTCCTTCGGCCTTCCTTAACAATCATTTGAATAAACGTATATTTAGTAGAAATTAAATATCACTCTTTTAATCCTTAGAGTTTAAGTTTAATACCTTCCAATTGAAAACTTTAAACTCCACTTATAATATTATCTTCTTAGGGAGCTAATATAAACACTACTAATAATTTTTTTTATAATGGTTGCTCCCCATGCACTTTTACATTTTTTTTTTAAATGGTAGTTTTCTATTTTGGTGCCATTAACTAAACAGAAAAATTTGACCCAAATTGAGTAATGTTGGGAATAGATTTTTTTTTTCGCTTAATTCAAGCGAATTCGATTTGAACTAAATTATTATATAATTAATAAAAATATTTTTAATTAAATTTGATAATTTTTTAATATTTTTAAATAATAAAACAACCTTATGAACTAAAAAATTGACCAATGTTATTTTAGTATTTGAGTTACAAAAAGTAATAATAATATGATATATGGATTAATTGCAAGGAGTGAAACTTTTTGGTGTACTTAAGATGATTTTTCGTGTTTTATTTGTTGATTTTAACCTTGGTCTAAAAGATAAGGAGTTGGTTCATTCGATGTTGTTAGCCATGGATCTTGGGACATTGAGACGTGACCGTAACACGTTGTTTGAGTTGCGAAAGGATTATTGCATTTTGTTTTCATGATTCTTACTTTCTTAGGAAGGTCTTCCATTGAAGTTTGATTTTTGATTTTAGGGTTGTATTTTTTTTTTCGACTTCTTCTCTTTTTCACTCAGTTATTTATCTTATCATTAGTTTTTTCCTTTTTTTTTCCTTTTAATTGCTGCGCTATGCGGTGGAACCTTATTCTGTCTCAACAAACTTTCAATTTTATTAGCTTTGTAAATTTTTGGTTACTCAATCAAATAATAATTTAAAAATAGATTTATTTAAGGATCAAGTTCTTCACTTAAACTCGAAGATTTATCTAATATTTGGATGAATCTCAAAAAAATAGGCTTAAGTAAAAAAAAATAAAGCTTTTTTAAAAACCGAGTCGATCCTTAGGCAAAAAATTTTAAGTTCAAGCCCGACCAGACCACGATAATGTTCTTTTCTATTATAAAATTTATATTTCTATAATATGATTATATATATTTTATAAGAATATTTATAATTTTATACTAGTTGTTAATTTATTGAAACACATTTATAATAAAAGTTATATATTATATTTTT
>JBBYHO010046104.1:0-10163 GCA_038382025.1 Adansonia gregorii
ACTTTAAATCTAAAAATGGCACAAATAGTAGTTTTTCTTATGAATCCAAAGCATCAGTTCATTTATTCCAATGAGTAGAATGAATTTACGATTCCCAATCATTAAAAGAAAGGATATTATTATGTGAGTCCGTGTTTATCCCAATTGAAAGACAAACTTTAATTCTAAAAAAGTAGAAAGAAAAGTTTATCTTATGAAACCAAGCCATCAATTCATTTATCCCAATGAGTTGAATGAATTTGTGGTGCCTAATCGTTAAGAGGATAGAGATGATTATGTGAATTTGTGTTTAACGCAGTTGAAAAACAAGCTTTAAATCTAAAAATGGCACAAATAAAAGTTTTTCTTGTGAAATCGAGGCATCAATTCTTATCCCAATGAGTAGAATGAATTTGTGGTGCCTAATCATTAAAAGAATCGAGATTATTACGTGAATTCATGTCTATCCCAATTGAAACAAGCTTTGAATCTAAAAATGGCACAAATAGATGTTTTTCTTATGAAACCAAAGCATCGATTCATTTATCCCAATGAGTAGAAGGAATTTGTGGTGTCTAATCATTAAAAGAAAGGATATTATTTTGTGAGTTTGTGTTTATCCCAATTGAAAGACAAATTTTAATTCCAAAAAAGGTAGAAAGAAAAGTTTTTTTTGTGAAACCAAACCACCAATTCATTTATCCCAATGAGTAGAATAAATTTGTGGTGCCCAATCGTTAAAAGAATGGAGATTATTATGCAAATTCATGTTTATCCTAATTGAAAAACGATCTTTAATTCTAACAATGGCACAAAGAAACGTTTTTTATGAAACCAAAGCATCAAATCATTTATCCCAATGAGTAGAATGAATTTTTTTTGCCTAATTATTAAACGAATGAAGATTATTATGCAAATTCATATTTATCCTAATTGAAAAACGATCTTTAATTCTAAAAATTGCATAAAGAAAAGTTTTTTTTATAAAACCAAAGCATCAATTCATTTATCCCAATGAGTAGAATGAATTTGTTGTGCGCAATCATTAAAAGAATAGAGATTGTTATATAAATTCATGTTTATCCAATTAAAAAATGAACTTTAAATCTAAAAATGGCACAAATAGTAGTTTTTCTTATGAATCCAAAGCATCAGTTCATTTATTCCAATGAGTAGAATGAATTTGTAGTGCTAATCATTTAAAGATTGGAGATTATTGTGTGAATTCGTGTTTATACAATTTGAAAAATGATCTTTAATTCTAAAAAAGGTAGAAAGAAAAGCTTTTCTTGCGAAACCAGAGCATCAATTCATTTATCCCAATAGTAGAATAAATTTCTAGTTCCCCATCATTACAGGAATGGAGATTATTGTGTGAATTTGTGTTTATCCCAATTTAAAAATAAACTTTAAATCTAAAAATGGCATATACAGTAGTTTTTCATATGAAACCAAAGCATCAACTTATTTATCCCAATGAGTAGAATGCATTTTTGGCTCCCAATCATTAAAAGAATGGAGATTATTATGTGAATTCGTGTTAATCCTAATAGAAAGATGAACATTAAATCTTAAAAAGGCATAAAGAAAAGTTTTTCTTGTGAAACCAGGGCATCAATTCATTTATCCCAATGAGTTGAATGAATTTGTGGTGCCTTATCATTAAAAAATGGAGATTATTATGTGAATTCCTGTTTATCCCAACTAAAAAATGAACTTTAAATCTAAAAATGGCACAAATAGTGGTTTTTCATATGAAACCAAACCATTAATTCGTATCTCTTAATGAGTAGAATGAATTTGTGGTGCCCAATCATTAAAAGAATTGAGATTATTATGCAAATTCGTGTTTATCCCAATTGAAAAACGATCTTTAATTCTAAAAATGGCACAAAGAGAAGTTTTTTTTTAAGAAACCAAAGCATCAAATCATTTATCCCAATGAGCAGAATGAATTTGTTGCGCCCAATCATTAAAAGAGTGGAGATTATTATGCGAATTCATATTTATCCCAATTGAAAAACGATCTTTAAGTCTAAAAATGGCATAAAGAGAATTTTTTTTATGAAACCAAAGCATCAATTCATTTATCCCAATGAGTAGAATGAATTTGTTGTGCCCAATCATTAAAAGAATAGAGATTGTTATGTAAATTCATGTTTATCCAATTGAAAAATGAACTTTAAATCTAAAAATGGCATAAATAGTAGTTTTTCTTATGAATCCAAAGCATCAGTTCATTTATTCCAATGAGTAGAACGAATTTGTGCTGCTAATCATTTAAAGATTGGAGATTATTATTTAAATTCGCGTTTATGCCATTTGAAAAACGATCTTTAATTCTAAAAAAGGTCGAAAGAAAAGCTTTTCTTGCGAAACCAGAGCATCAATTCATTTATCCCAATCAGTAGAATAAATTTATAGTTGCTCATCATTACAGGAATGGAGATTATTGTGTGAATTCATGTTTATCCCAACTGAAAAATGAACTTTAAACCTAAAAATGGCACATATATTAGCTTTTCATATGAAACCAAAGCATCAACTCATTTATGCGAATGAGTAGAATGCATTTTTGACTCCCAATCATTAAAAGAACGGAGCTTATTATGTAAATTCGTGTTTATCCCAATTGAAAAAGAATATTTAATTCTAAAAATGGCATAAATAATAGTTTTTCTTATGAAACCAAAGCATCAATTTATTTTTCCCAATAAGTAGATTGAATTTATGGCGCCTAATCATTAAAAGAATGGAGATTATTATGTGAATTTGTGTTGATCCCAGTTGAAAAATGCACTTTAAATCTAAAAATGGCATAAATAGAAGTTTTTCTTGTGAAACCAAAGCATTAAATCATTTATCCCAATGGGTAGATTAAATTTGTGGTGCCCAATCATTAAAAGAATGGAGATTATTATGTGAATTCATGTTTATCCCAATTGCAAAATGAACTTTAAATCTAAAAATGGCACAATAAAAGTTTTTCTTGTGAAACCAAAGCATCAAATCATTTACCCCAATGAGTAGAATGAATTTATGGTGCGCCACCATTAAAAGAATCGAGATTATTATGTGAATTCATGTTTATCCCAATTGAAAAACAAACTTTAAATCCGAAAATGGCACAAATAGATGTTTTTCTTATGAAACCAAAGCATCAATTCATGTATCCCAATGAGTAGAACGAATTTGTGGTGCCCAATCATTAAAAGAATGGAGATTATTATGTCAATTCGTATTTATCGCAATTGAAAAATGAACTTAAAAAAAAACGGCATAAATAAAAGTTTTTCTTGTGAAACCAAAGCATCAAATCATTTATCCCAATGAGGAGAATGAATTTGTGGTGCCCCAGCATTAAAAAAATAGAGATTATTATGTGAATTCGTGTTTATCCCAATTGAAAAACAAACGTTAAATCTAAAAATGGACAAATAGATGTTTTTCTGATGAAACCAATGCATCGATTCATTTATCTCAATGAGTAGAAGGAATTTGTAGTGCCCATTCATTAAAAGAAAGGATATTATTATGTGAGTCTATGTTTATCGCAATTGAAAGACGAACTTTAATTCTAAAAAAGGTAGAAAGAAAAGTTTTTCTTGTGAAACAAAACCATCAATTCATTTATCCCAATGAGTATAATGCATTTGCGGTGCCCAATCGTTAAAAGAATGGAGATTATTATATGAAGTTGTGTTTAACGTAGTTGAAAAACGAGCTTTAAATCTAAAAATGGCACAAATAAAAGTTTTTCTTGTGAAAGCGACACATCAAATCTTATCCCAATGAGTAGAATGAATTTGTGGTGCCCAATCGTTAAAAGAATGGAGATTATTATATGAATTCATGTTTATCACAATAGAAAGATAAACTTTAATCCTCCAAAAGGTATAAAGAAAAGTTTTTCTTGTGAAATCAAAGCATCAATTGATTTATCCCAATGAGTAAAATGAATTTGTGATGCCCCATCATTAAAAGAATAGAGATTATTATGTGAGTCCATGTTTATCCCAATTAGAAGACGAACTTTAATTCTAAAAAAGGTAGAAAGAAAAGCTTTTCTTGTGAAACCAAAGCATCAATACATTTATCCTAATGGGTAGAATGAATTTGTGGTGCTCAATCATTAAAGGAAAGGATATTATTATGCAAATCCGGGTTTATCCTAGTTGAATGAAGAGCTTTAATTCTAAAAACGATAGAAAGAAAAGCTTTCCTTGCGAAACCAAAGCATAAATTCATTGATCGCAATGAGTATAATCAATCTATGGTTCCTAATCATTAAAAGAATGAAGATTATTATGTGAATTCGCATTTATCCCAATTAAAAAATGAACTTTGAATCTAAAAATGGCACAAATAGAAGTTTTACTTACAAAACCAAAGCGTCAATTATTTATCCCAATGAGTAGAATGAATTTGTCTCACCCAATCATTAAAAGAATATATATTATTGTGTGAATTCGTGTTTATCCCAACTGAAAAACAAACTTTAAATCTAAAAATGGCATAAATAGATGTTTTTCGTATGAAACCAAAGCATCGATTCATTTATCCTAATGAGTAGAAGGAATTTATGGTGTGCAATCATTAGAAGAATAGAGATTATTATGCGAATTTGTGTTTATCCCAATTAAAAAACAAACTTCAAATCTAAAAATGGCACAAATAGATTTTTTTTTATCAAACCAAAGCATCAATTCATTTATCCCAATGAGTAGAAGGAATTTGTGGTGCCCGATCATTAAAATAGAGGATATTATTTTGTAAGTCTGTGTTTATCCCAATTGAAAGACGAACTTTAATTCTAAAAAGGTAGAAAGAAAAGTTTTTCATGTGAAACCAAACATCAATTCATTTATCCCAATGAGTAGAATGAATTTGTGGTGCCAATCGTTAAAAGGATGGAGATTATTATGTGAATTTATGTTTAACGCAGTTGAAAAACGAGCTTTAAATCCAAAAATGGCACAAACAAAAGTTTTTCTTGTGAAACCAAAGTATTAATTTATCCCAATGAGTAGAATGAATTTATGGTGCCCAATCGTTAAAGGAATGGAGATTATTATGTGAATTCATGCTTATCACAATAGAAAGATGAACTTTAATCCTCAAAAAGGTATAAAGAAAAGTTTTTCTTGTGAAATCGAAGCATCAATTCATTTATCCCAATGAGTAGAATGAATTTGTGGTGCCTCAATCATTAAAAGAATGAAGATTATTATGTGAATTCATGTTTATCCTAATTGACAAACAAACTTTAAATCTAAAAATGGCATGAATAGTAGCTTTTCATGTAAAACGAAAGCATCAATTCATGTATCCCAATGAGTAGAATGAATTTGTGGTGCCCAATCATTAAAAGGATGGAGATTTTTATGTGAATTTGTGTTTAATGCAGTTGAAAAACGAGCTTTAAATCTAAAAATGGCACAAATAAAAGCTTTCTTATGAAATCGAAGAATCAATTCTTATCCCAATGAGTAGAATGAATTTGTGGTGCCCAATCGTTAAAAGAATGGAGATTATTATGTGAATTCATGCTTATCACAATAGAAAGATAAACTTTAATCCTCAAAAGGGTATAAAGAAAAGTTTTTCTTGTGACACCAAAGCATCAATTCATTTATCCCAATGAGTAGAACGATTTTGTGGTGCCCAATCATTAAAAGAATGGAGATTATTATGTGAATTCATGTTTACCCCAATTGAAAACTTTAAATCTAAAAATGGCATAAATAGTAATTTTTCATATGAAACAAAAGCATCAATTCATGTATCCCAATAAGTAGAATGAATTTGTGGCACCCAATCATTAAAAGAATGCAGATTATTACTCGAATTGGTGTTTATCCCAATTGAAAAATGATCTTTAATTCTAAAAATACCAGAAAGAGAAGTTTTTTTATGAAAGCAAAGCATTGAATCGTTTATCCTAATGAGCAGAATGAATTTGTTGTGCCCAACCATTAAAAAAATGGAGATTATTATATGAATTTGTCTTTATCCCAATTCAAAAACGATAATTAATTCTAAAAATGGCACAAAGAGAATTTTTTTTATGAAACCAAAGCATCAATTCTTTTATCCCAATAAGTAGAATGAATTTATAGTGCCCAATCATTGAAAGAATGGAGATTATTATGTGAATTCTTGTTTATCCTAGTTGAAAAAAGGCACTTTAAATCTAAAAATAGCACAAATAGAAGTTTTTCTTGTGAAACTAAAGCATCAAATCATTTATCCCAATGAGCAGAATGAATTTGTTGTGCCCAATCATTAAAAGAATGGAGATTATTATGCGAGTTCATGTTTATCCCAATTGAAAAACGATCTTTAACTCTAAAAATGGCACAGGGAAAAGTTTTTCTTGTGAAACCAAAGCATTAATTCATTTATCCCAATGAGTAGAATAAATTTATGGTGCCCAATCATTAAATGAATGGAGATTATTATGTGAATTCATGTTTATCCCAACTGAAAAAGGAACGTTAATTCTAAAAATGGCACAAATAAATATTTTTCCTATGAAACCAAAGTATCAATTCATTTATCCTAATGAGTAGAATGAATTTGCGATGGAGATCAACTTGCACAATCACCTATTTTCAACTATTCTTATGATCCTTTGCAAGGAATTGGAGGTCCAATGACTAGGGCAAAGACTAAACGCATGGAGCAAGCTTTGCAAGGACTAATCATGGAAATGCAAGCAAAGGAGGCTGTTCAAAATGAATCAGATGCATTGCCAAGATTGATCACTTTCCTACATTGTATCAAGGCTAAAAAGAAAATATGAATAAAGCTTGGAGCCCAATTCACATGTGCAAGATGAATGGAGCCTAATTTGCATGTATTCATGGGCTTATAGATTAAGATTTCAGATTTTCTGATTTAATGTACTTTTTATGTTTTTAATTTATTTAGATAATTCCTAATTAGATTATGAAAAGGAATAGACTTTATCCTTATTGATTAGGATTGTGTTTAGGATTTTAAGTTGTTTAAATAAGTCCTAATTAGATTAGGATCATAGATAAGTCCTAATCAGAGGATTAGATAAGTCCTAATTAGATTAGGATTTCCTTGTTTAGTTAGGGCTCTACAAATTTGTGGCGTATATAAGGGAGCCTTATTCATATAATTTAGTAGATTGGAATTTAAAAAAAAATACTTGAGAGTTTTTTCACTTTGTGAGAACTTCTTATTTGTTCTTTAAACAAAAACTCCATTTGATCTTATCAGGGTAACTTGTGGCGATCAAAAATTGTTATAACTTTGGATCTAATCATCACGTTTGATTGAGGTCAAGTTCTCTTTGCTTGACTTTGAAGGCGATCCTAAGGTTCTAATTCCATCCAATTGGGTTTTAGTTTGTGTTTTTATCTTAAGGTTCGCACATTTGGTATCAGAGCTTTGGTTTTTGAAAGTTAGGTGTAATCTATCTTTTAATCTTGTAATTTCATTATTTTTTTCTATTATAGTTCATGCTTCCACCATCCAAAAAAACCAAAAAAAAAGAAAGCAAAAAAAAAAGGGAAAGCGAAAAAACCAAAAAAAAGAGAGAAAAAAAGAAAACAAAAAAAAAAGAGAAAGCAAAACAAAAAAGACTATTATTAGATCTTTATATTCATATCATACAAAGAACTCTTTGTTCCTCTTCATTGATTTCTCTTCCCTTGATATTTCTTGCTGATTTTGTTTCCTTCATAATTCTTGTTGATTTCACTTACTTGTTGATCTGATTAATCAAAGTTAAAATAACTTTATTGTTGCTTGCTATTTTGGTCAGATCATTTGTAAAGTTCTTTTTAAAGGGATCGTAAAGGGAAGTTAAGTGGTAAAAGGCAAGAGAGGTGAGAATATCTTAGAGAAAAGCCAAAATTAAGTAAAACACGAGTGGTTAAGTTACTAATCTCAAGTGTAAACACGTAAGGGAGTGTGTGAGGAAAAACTAATCTATTTTTTATTCCTAACAAATTTTGCAGATTGAAAACATGAGTAGTGGAGGAGATAATGCTGAAACTGATATCAAATTGTTTGTAATGACTGTCCAAGACCAATTCAAGCTTTTAAACATGAGGTTAGTTAATTTAGAGTCCCTATCTAATCCTAGATCCTCTAGAAAACATATGGTTGAGGAGGAGGAAGAAGAGGAATCTTATTATGACCAGATTAATTCTTGGAAGGGTAAAAAGGCTGTTTCAAAACAAGATAGCAATTTGGGTAGTATTAAGATGAAAATCCCTATCTTCCAAGGGAAAAATGACCTTGAATTATATTTAGAGTGGGAGAGAAGGGTAGAACATGTTTTTTGATTGTCATAATTACTTCGAGGAGAAAAAGGTTAAACTAGCAACAATTGAGTTCACAGATTATGCTAATATTTGGTGGGATCAATTTGTGATTAATAGGCGTACAAATGGTGAGAGATCTATTTGATCATGGGAAGAAATGAAGGTAGTGATGAGAAAGAGGTTCATACTTAGCCATTACTATAGGGACTTGTATAGAAAGTTGTAAGGGCTGACTCAAGGATCCATGAATGTAGAGATGGAGATAGCCATGATTCGGGCCAATATAGAGGAAGACCGCAAGGCAACTATGGCTAGATTCATTGGTTGTCTGAATAAAGAGATAGCTAATGTGGTGGAATTGCATCATTATGTGGAGATGAAGGAATTGTTGTATAAAGCTATCAAGGTGGAAAGGCAATTGGAATCTAAATGCACTTCCAAATATGGTTCAGCTTCTAGCATTTCATGGAAGTCAAATTGGAAGAACAACAAAGCTGCCACAAAATCTAAAGAAGATACAAAGGCAAAGGATTTAATTACATTCTCCAAAGGTAAAACTGAAACTAAATCATCTTCTAAATCACGTGATGTGAAGTGTTTCAGGTGTCAGGGATTTAGGTATATTGCTTCTCAATGTCCAAATAAAAGGGCTATGACTGTTATGGATAATGGTGATATAAAAAGCACAAGTTCAAGTGATAATGAAATGCCACCATTGGAGGACTGTAGTGATGTTGACATTGAACAACCAGTGCCTGGAGATATGCTCATTACCAGGCGTGCTCTTAGCATACAACCTAAAGAAGATGGCGATGAAATACAACATGAGCACATCTTTAATACTAGGTGCCATGTGAATAAAAAAGTATGTAGCATGATTATTAATGGTGATAGTTGCACTAATGTCGCTAGTACTTTGATGGTTGAAAAGTTAAAGCTGCCTACATTAAAGCATCTAAGACCATATAAGTTGCAATGGTTGAATGATTATGGAAAAGTTAAGGTGACAAAGCAAGTGTTAGTTACATTCTCTATTGGCAACGACAAGGATGAGGTTTTTTGTGATGTTGCACCAATGCATGCCGGTCATCTACTCTTGGGGCATCCATGGCAGTTTGATAGGAAGGTTACTCATAACGGGTACAAGAACAGATATTGTTTTGTAATGAATCACCAAGTTATTGTATTAACTCCTCTCAAACCATTGGAGGCATATGAGGACTAGATTAGGATAGCTAAAGAGTGCAAGATGAAAGAAAAGAAAACGAGTACATAAGAAAAAGAAAAGAGTGACATAAAAAGTCAAAGTGTGTAAGAGAGTAAAAAAAGCATCATAGTGTGCAATGAGAAAGAAAATTTAGAATATGGAGAGCAAAATAGAGACAAAAATAAGAGAGTTAGTGCTTTTGCAAATAAAAGTGAGATTAAGAGTGCTATGTTGGCAAGGCAGCAACTACTTGTACTTTTGTACAAGAATGTTTATTTCTCAACTATCTTAACCCTTCTTTGCCTAGTGTGGTTGTTGCTTTGTTACAGGAATTTGCAGATTTATTTCCCGAGGAAATACCATATGGATTACCTCCTTTAAGAGGTATTGAGCATCAAATAGACCTCATTCCCGATTTATCAATCCCTAATAGACCAGCGTATAGAGCAAATCCTGAGAAGACAAAGGAGATTCACAGGCAATTGGATGAGTTAATGCACAAGGGATTCGTAAGAGAGAATCTTAGCCCATGTTCAGTTCCTATGATTTTGGTGCCAAAGAAAGATGGAACATGGCACATGTGTGTTGATTGTCAAACCATCAATAAAATCACTATAAAGTATAGACATCCTATTCCTAGGTTAGATGATATGCTTGATGAATTGCATGGTTCA
>JBBYHO010046167.1:0-10158 GCA_038382025.1 Adansonia gregorii
GGTTTCCCTTAGGCAAGATGAGAATTGCCCCAATTCCATGCCCCAATGCATTTGAAGCTCCATCAAAGTACATTCTTTCATGACAACCCACACCTGACAATATTCTCTACTTTGGATATGCATATTAGGTCTTCGTCAGGAAAATCGAAGTTTAAAGGCTGATGGTCATCTCTGGCTCGACTTGTTAAAAAGTCTGCTATTGCACTACGATTAATGGCTTTCTGGTTCACATACATGATGTCATACTCAAAAAGCATAACTTTCCATCTAGCTAATCTCCTAGACAAGGTGAAGGCTTCGCACAAATACTTGATGGGATTAACCTTGGTGATTAACCATGTAGTAGGGTATAGCATGGATTGCCTTAATCTTTGGGTTGTCCAAGCTAAAGCACAACATAGCTTCTCTACAAATGAATAATTATTTTCATATTCTATAAACTTCTTGCTTAAGTAATAGATAGCCTGTTCCCTCTTTCTTGATTCATCATGTTGTTCTAATACACAGCCCATAGACTTATCTAGGATTGATAGATACAAGATCAGTGGTTGTCTGTGTATTAATGGCATAAGTACTAGAAGGTTTGAAAGGTTATGTTTGACCTTATTGCAAGCTTCTCGGCATTCTTGATCCCATTATCTTGGGTTTTGTTTTTTCAACAGCCTAAAGATCGGATCACATTTGTTGATCAACTAAGATATGAATCAAGCTATGTAGTTCAGTTTTCCCAATAAACTTTTCACTTTTTTTTGAGTTTGAGGTGGCAGTAGGTTTGAATTACTGTAACCTTGTTAGGATCCACCTTTATTCCTTTCTCGCTTATAATAAACCCTAATAATTTACCAGAGATAATGCCAAATGTGAATTTGGTTAGATTTGCGAAGCCTTTTAAAGAGTATTCATAGGTTGGCAATGTGCTCGCTCTTTTTTGTTGACTTAATGATCATATCATCCACATGGACCTCGATTTCCTTGTGTATGAGATCATGGAACAATATTATAATGGCCTTTAGTGAGTCGTCTTAGCGTTCTTCAGCCCAACGGGCATCATTTTATACCCCACATGGTCATGAAATGGTCTTTTCCATGTCTTCAACTACCATTTCGATTTGATTATAGCTCGAGAACCCATCTAAGAAAAAAATAGTGCATTTTTGGGAATGTTGTCTACTAAGTACTAATATGAGGCAGAGGAAAATTATCTTTAGGGTTGGCTCAATTCAAGTCCCTATAGTCCACACATATTCACACTTTAGCAACCTTCTTAGGAACTCAAACTATGCTGGCTACCCATTCAAGATATTCAGTTACCTCGAGAAATCCCATTTTAAATTGTTTTTTAACTTCTTCCATGATTTTAAAGAGCATTTCTGGTTTCATCCTCCTTAACTTTTGTTGGATTGGTTTGCATTCAGGTTTGAGAGGAAGTATGATCTACAATATTGGTATCTAATCTAGGCATGTCTTAATAGGACTAGGCAAACACGTCTCAATATTCCTGAAGAAGACTTATTAGTTTAGCTTGAATTGATGGCTTTATAGAGGTTCTAATCTTAACTTTTTTTTCGATCTTTTTCTGTTCCAAGGTTTATGATTTTAGTTGGTTCTTTATGAGGTAATATATGTTTTTCTTCCTACTCAACTAGTTTCAATAGTTCTAAAGGTATGGGGTTCTCTTCATGATCCTCTTCAGATTCAACATCACCAACATAGATTGGTTGCTTAAAATTGATTTTTAAAGCTTCAGTATGAAGATTCCTGTAACATTAATTGGGATGCTTGAAAATATGAAAAAAAACAATATACGTGGAAAAATATGTGAAAAAAAAGGTCTAAGATTGACAAGAACTATGAACACAAAGAATGAGTGCAAAATGTGCAATCATTTTCATTGATAATACTTAATAAAAGTTGCCAATACAAAGGATCCTACAATGCTTTTGGGTGAGAGCATGTAGGTTTAGTTCACAGGATTACTTTGAAATAGGCTTAAATAGATAGGAATCTCAATTTCAGTCCAAACACTTTGAACAAAACCTAAAAGGCATAGACTAGTCTCCAAACTTATAGTTGACATCTTTGGCTCATCAATTGCATTAATAAAGATACCCTCAAATGCCTTGTTCAATATGATCACAGCATTAGCAGAGCCAATATTTACATGTCCCTTTGGATAAAAATTTTCCCAAAATGGTGGGAACACCATTTGTTTCATTTGTCATGTCTCGTCTTAATAAACGAGCCGTTCTCCTTTCGTGGTTCTTCTGAGCTTGCTTTCTTTTCTACCGTGCACTTGGCTTGAATCCTAACCTTCTTTTGTTGATCTAGTTAACCACTTTTAAGGTTTTAGCAATTTTTTAAAGGCATTTTTTTACTCCTTTTCTAGCCTGGGCACATTTGCTGATAGTCAACTTCAAACCCATATGAGTGCTCTCTGGTAGGTAAAGTTGAACTATTGGCAACCTTTTTTTGATATAAGTAGCGTTGACAAACTTAAAGGATTGGAAAGAGGATTCTAGGCTATCATTATTAGGTTCAAGATATGGGGCATCAGTTGAGGTAGCAACAATGATATCTTCTTCCCCTCTGATACTGATAACTTTATTCTCGATGATGAATTTTAACTTTTGGTGCAAAGATGATGGTATTACCCTAACAAAATGAATCTACGGCCTTCCTAATAGGTAGTTATATGATAGAGCAATGTCCATCAAATGGAAGTCAACTTCATAAGTACATGGGTCAATTTAAAATGAACTGGTGATGTTTCCGACAAGTTCCATCAAATGCTCGCACAATCATACGACTATTCTGGATATGAGGTGTGTCAACAGAGAGCTTGTTTAAGCAAGACATAGGCATTACATTTAAAGTCGACTCATTATCAATAGCACTTTGGGCAACGCGGTGCCTTTATAATATGTGGTGATATGGAGGGCCTTGTAATTTCTTCTTCCTCGGTGCGAGATTTTGTCATCGCTGAAAGATATGTAATTACAGGTGGTGATATTGTTCACTAGGCAATCTAACTGACCTATAAAGATGTCGAGAGGGACATAGGCCTTATTAAGAACCTTGAAAAGGGCATTTTTGTGAGCTTCTAAATTCAACAGGAGTGACAACACAGATATCTTAGCAGGTTGCTTGTTCAACTTATTAATGATGCCATATTCATTGTGCTTGATGAATTTGAGGAATTCCATAGCTTCTTTCTCACTTACTGGATCCTTAACAACTACTAGTTTTGAGTTTTTGGTTGAAGACTTTGGCGCTTGAGAAACAAGATTAGCATTTTCTTGCTAAATGCCATTTTTTGATGCTATTGAGGCATAACATCGGTCGCTCTAAGTTGGGTGACTTGCCCCTAAAAGGTCAATGCTTACTGCTTGCTGGCTAGATTCTCTAATGACCAAGGTTTTACATTTATAGTTCCATGGAACTGCCCTATCATCTTTATACGAGAAAAGAGATGGAAGTTGAATGATCATCTGAGTTGAATAGGGTCAACTTTAACACTCGATCGATTGTAAAACAAAATCAATGACCTTTCAATCTTGTAAGGGAGTTTACCCTCTTTTTTTTCTAGTGCATTGACGGATGATGTTGCATTTACAGACTCAATATATGGGGTTTGCTTTTCATCATTGAATTTAATGCTACCTTGTTCATCATCCTTTAAACTATTATGTGAAACTCTTTGCATGTTTAAAGAGTATGGCTATAAATAGTATAAAAATCATAGCAGTTGTCAATCATTTCCTCTGTCTCCTTGGTTGCATGATGTAGCTTAGCTTGCAGCAAGATTTGCCAAACTAAATTCATTGGCGTTCATACTTTTTTTATGTTTTCCATAATCTCACAGTTTTCTTAAACGATCATGTGTTTTAGGTCTAACTAAGCTCAAGTTAGAGACAAACTATCTTCAATGCTGGATTTTGATTACTTACTAGCCTTTATTTTTCCTTTCCCCTTGTCCTTATAGATGTTTTTTAACTTAATTCATTTTTCGGGGCCTCATTAATCCTCTAACAAAGTAAGACTACATTTGCGAAGTCCTTCGATAAGCTTTTCACTATCTTTTCGTAATAAGGGGCTTGCAACGTACTAATGAATCTAACAATCATCTTTTTTTTTATCAATAAGGGATGAATTTGGGTAGCCTTTTCCATCCATCTTGGAGCATATTGCCTAAAACTTTTATTAGCTCTTTTCCTCATGCCCATAAGAGATAGACAACTATAGATCTGACCATCGGTGGGTCTTCCTTCATCAATAACATTGACAGATGGATCATCATGTTCATCCTACTCCTCGTAAAACTTAATTTCAAATCGATCCATCATCCCTTGGACCATCTTTAAGAATGATGGACAATGTTGCAAGTCGTGTTCTTGACCACAGTGGCAACAAGATGTATCAACGGTATTTCTTTTTTGACTTTTGTTACCGTTACTATTTTAATTTTCACGAAAGCCCACCAGACCTTGCTCATCAAGGTTTTAACTTCAGCCATATTTTTTTTAATTTGATAGCCTTTTCCATTGATTTTTGTGTTCACTCTTAGTTCAGCATCGTTAAAGAATGGGTTAGCCCCCACATTGAGTCCAAACCTTACTTAATCTTGATCACACCTTTTTTGCAGGAAACCCTGCACCTTTCTTTTGAATGAAGTACAGTTCTCAATGGAGTGGCCTTGCACTTCCGCATGGTATTCATAATAAGCATTCTCATAATACCACTAGGGTTACGGTGATGATCTTGGGTTTATGACTATTGGAGCACTAGTTTGCCTGCCAATAAGCGATGTAAATCTTTTTATACGAGTAAGGGAATGGTTCAAAGTGCTCCCTTTCTCAGGGTCCTTATTGGTTATTCAAAGCACTTACATTGTGCATACTATGGGGCTGTGCATTATGGGTTGCACTTTGCTTAGGATTTGTGCAAAGCTCATTGTAGAAATGAAACCGATAGTGTGGACAGGTTGTAGTATTGATGAGTTAGGGGTAAGATGCTTATTCAACATGCTTGGGAAGTACATAGGTTATGCTGGATGCAGATTTTGATTAAATCTAAGAATCGTATTCTACATGCTTGGGAAGTACATAGGTTATGCTGGATGCAGACTTTGATTAAACCTAGCATAGTTCTCGCCTAAAGCATTCACTTCCCTTTTCTTACCTTTATTTGCTATCCTTTTGGCTGATCTACATGCTTCCATGATAGATATCATGTCACTCTTAACAGCGTTCTCAATCGTTTCACCTGATAAGACCATATCAATAATTTTTTTATGGCACTTCCTTCTAGCTTTTTATAGTAAAGAGCTCTAAAGTGCCAACAAACATAAATGTTATTTTTTTAAGTTAAAAGAGGGTGAACTTCAGCTGCCTTCTCCTTCCATCCCTAAGCATAATATCAAAAACTCTCAGAAGATTTATTCTCCATGTTCATGAAAAAGAGACGATCTAAAACCCAATCAGACACATGCTTATATTGTTTAAGAAATGTGCATGCCAAGTCTACCCATATCTGAACTCTTGTAGGATCAAATCCTATGTACCATCAAAGGGCTACCTTAGTCAGACTATTCTAGAAGAAATGGATCAGCAACTTCTTATTCTCTTCTCCCACCATTTTATGATAGTACATGCAAAGATGGGTAGTAGGGTCAGTAGTCCTTTTGTATTTTTCAAAATCAGGCACTTTAAAATTGGGCAGGGTGATGAGGCTTAAAACTAGTTCAATGACTTTGTATCTACGATTCCAACTTTGTTACTTCCTTCCACAGCTCGAAAACACTTCTCTAATAAATGATACTTGTCCAAGTCTTCATTTTTTGAGAGCCTCTTTGCTTTCTTGCTCCATGTGCTCATCAGGTCCGCGACTATAGGCCTTGATGGTGAAGAGCTCAGGCCTTGAAATCCTTGAATTAAGTAGGATGTTGTTGCAAGATTGATATAAACAAATGGCTGGGATGGTGGGATGTTCATTGCCGGAGGGTATTACCTATGTAATGCCCCTTCTTGAGGATTTGGTCTTAGTACCACCATTCAAACTGCTTTCAGGTGGGACACTTCTTTCCTCATCTCGACTATACTCATTTGCCATTTTTTTTCAATGCATTGTATAGAAATTTAGTTAGCTCAGTGATCTGTGCTTGAAGTTCCTTATTCTTATGAATTATCTGCTCATGGGACTCTCTTTACATGAGTTTGAGTCTTTCGATGCTGGTCTGCTGATTATTTTCCATCTCTTTCCAATAATTGCAAGTGTTGTACCATTGATGAACTATAGATTTCGTGTTTTCGATCACCTTCACTTTAAATTATTTTCAAATTAGGCCTTTATGGTATTTTCATGCATTTGACGCAATAGGGATGAATGAATAAAAACCATGAAAGGATTAGGTTAGTTATGCAAATGCAAAAAGGAGAATTGGGTAAAGGGACAACTCCACCAATAGCATCTTTTAGTAAAGCAGCAAAATGTCTTAGTTACATGTGACTATATTAAAAAATGCCAGACACAATTACATTGCTTGATTACATGGTCCAAGAAAAACAACAACTCTTACTCATGGGCTCCAGTGGGCAAGATCTCATGTATCAAGGATCAGGCTACATCTGTCATGTTCTGGGCCTCTAACTAAGCTACCTAGATCTATTCGGTGAGACGGTGATGATAGTCCTGATAGTTTTGGTGCGCGTGATCAACCACTTAAAGCCATTCTTGCTCTCGCTGTTCAGAGGCTCTCACTAGTGCATCGACTTGGTCTTGGTGAACTTGAAGAGAATGCTCTAAGTCTTGAATTTTAAATGTCAGAACTCCATTCTCGGCCTAGTTTGCTCTCAAATCCTAAATTTGAGCCTTTAATTGTTCGTTCCTTCTTTGATAAGTTGATGTAAGAGCCTAGGTTCTAACAAGCTTTTCCCTATTGACTCTAGCAGTTTCTCTCCATTGGTGTAGTTCCTTCTCAAGAATAGTAATTTCTGTCTTCCCTTCGACCGATGACTTTTCGAGTCTTCGGAACTTGCTTGCTTTGTTAAGGGCCACATAGTCCCTTTTCAAGCTCTCAAGATCCTTTTTGAGCTAGTTTTTCTCCTTAACAGCCCTACTCATCTCACCATCCCTGAGGTAGAGGTTTATTCCCAGTTGATTATTTTTCTCTTTTAATTGAGCGATCTCCTTGGTTAAGGTTGCCTTTTCTTATTCGAACTCTTACTGGAGCAATTCAATTTTAGAAAGAAATTTATCAATTGGCATTTGTGATGTACTCATACCAAATAATGGCACGATGTTATTAATGCGATGCATTCTCCATTCATCATATCCTAGGGTCAAACTACTCCATCTCTAATATCTCTCCATGTAACAAATTTGTTTCCATGCTTAAACGGCTAGTTGGACTTTCGACTTGCAGTCAGGTTCACCATAATTGATATCCAACAACTTTAAGTCTTGGATGAAAGGGATGAATTGATGGCACTTGAATTATCGAAGAACTAAAAAAGGGGCATCGCTAGTACTTCCCTATAAAATCATGAGCTGTGCACATCCGTAATCGCTGCATCCATATATGCTTGTTTATGAAAAAGCCAAGAGGTCTTCCATGTTACCTTCTCTCTCTTAAGGTTTTGAAATTTTTAGACCCATTGCACTTTAGATTTGCCTTAAGGTTATTCATTCTCAAGCACCTTAGAGATAAGGCTAAAAGCTGGGTAAGAACCAACATGACGTCCAACTTTCTTCAGGGCCAAAGCAACTGACGAGCTAAATATGAAGAAGCCATGCATATCTGATGAATAGGCCCATTCCCATTTTCATACAAAAATTAAGAGCTTGAATAGTTTCGACAAGGATGGTCAGTGCGGCATTGATGTTACAGCACAAATGAGAAAAGAGATCTACTACCTCAACTTTAACATAGCCAAAGCATAGATATCTTAGATTTTTGGATGTCAATGATACTCACCATTACTTCTTTCAAACTGGCCCATTAGATGCATTCCCTGTTCCCCTTTGTTTTGATATGACTCTTAATCCAAGACTCCGTTACCCTAAGGATTTAAGCTAATCTTTTCTTGAAGGCTAAAGGATTCAATGCTTTGCAGTATATCCTGGCGACTTTTACCGTTTCAATGTTAAGTAACATTGTGTATTCATCTACTATTGGGACTAAATCTTCATGATTGAAAGTGAAACACTGGTATGCTAGATTCCAAAATTGAGAGGGCACTTGCAACAAACTGACATCTAAACGAACTTGAAACAGAAGAACGATATCTCCATATCTCTTAGTGAATGATTCCCTTTTAATACTATCCCAATTATTCCACATGATCCTCAGATCTCGCCAATTACTTTGACGGTATCCTATCTTGATCCTTTCATGCACTATAAAGACATGCCCTGATTTAAGGACATCACCATCTTCATGCTGTGGATGCTTCGACCATGCTTGAACTTCTTCAAAAGGCTTTAGCTCTGAAGTGGATTGTTGCTCCATGGCAAATGCCCCTTGGTGAACATTGATCCATTAGATCCAATTGTCCCATGATAATAGTAGTTATAATGAAATGATGCATGGTAAAAAAGAAAGGCAAAAAGAGAGCGAATTAGTAACCAATACAAAATAATAGGTAAAAGATAAGAAAATGAAAGAATAAAAGTGGTGGGCGTTGAATCCAACAAAAATAATTTTCTTACTCTAATAAGATTTTTATATATAGTGATAAGTAAGATAATCTCTACAGGGAATGGTAAGATCTGATTTCCTCACAAAATCAACAAAATAAAATAGAGATTTTATAAAGTCAACAAAAAAATAAATGAAATAAATAAACTAAAGATAGATTAAGAATGTAGGATAAATTAAACTGAAATAAACATCAATATCACACAACACTAGGCAAAGGTCTAATCGTAATTTTTATTCTCACAACTGATCACAGATGCAAAGATATATTCATTATTCTAGAATAAATTGGTTATAGGTGTTTGTACAACCTAACTCCCTACCCTTAGTTATTCGATAATCAAGGCACAAATGTTAATTATTCCCCTTATTGATTACATAAATCCTAGGTACGATCTCAATGTTTCAATGAATCAATAGCATTAGTGATGAGAGGTGGATCACCATTTCTAATTAATAAACTCATAAGCAGGTTTATTCAAATTAGATTGTGAATTCTTCCTAACCAAGTTAATTGCCAGTTTTATTAGAATAATCAAACAATTACGGATTTGATTTTCTAACTAGCTATAGATTATCCTATCAAGCACATGCGGTACCAAACATTCAATCAACGATGACAAACATGCTTATTAAGCATAGAAGAAAGACAAATATTCAAGAATAATGAATAGTATAAACACAAATTAGGTCTCACACTCGTAGAAAATCTAACTTCAATATAAAACATTTGACTAGTTGAAAAGAATTTAAAAGAAAAATATCTCTTTTAAAAAAAAGTCAAAATCCTCTAATTCTTTTCTCTTTTTCCTTTATATATCCATTATAATTTTCCCAAATCCATTTAAATTCTAATCGGTTCCAAATTCACCTGAATTAGGATTCTAAATAAACCAAAATTCTAATTTAAGCTGTTTACCTATAGAACGTGCCCATGTAGTATCCATAACAACTCTTTCTTTTCTCTTCTTAAGCTGCTTCAGTCAACTCCTTTAAGCCATTTTTCTTGCTCCTAAGCCCTTTTTATACTTTAAACACAAAAGAAAGTAATTTTTATTAGTTATAGCTCAAAAAGTATGAAAAGATAAGAATTGAACAATTAAAATCTCAACATTTATATTCACTATCAAGCAACAAAAGTGCACCACAAAATATACCCTAAGAATAGGCAATACGATGCCTAGGGCAGACATGATAAATGTAAATGTTGAGGCATTAAACAAGTAGCATACCAGCATGTCCATATTAAAATTTCCTCTTCACGAAGCAACATGATACCTCGCGGTGACTAAGACTGACTATTTAAATGATGATGTTTGTTCATCACCATTTATGTTAAGTACATGCTAAGCCATCGTTCGGGCAAAATGACGGCTTATTTTAGTAAGATATGACTATGTCAAGATGGCATTGCAGGTAATGGCATTCACTTGTCCTTACCCACTCATTAAAGAGGATTTGCC
>JBBYHO010046178.1:0-10157 GCA_038382025.1 Adansonia gregorii
GGATTGATTCAATTAAAGTCATACGTAAATTCACTTAACACCATATGTACATATTGTTATTATAATTTGTATATTTAATTATAGTCATATATATATTCAATTTATTTCGAAACAACCAAACCTCCATCGGAAAAACTAACTCATTCAATTTCATTTGAAAGAACCAAACCTCGATAGAAAAAACTAACTCCTTAGGCAAAAAAATACACAAATTAAGAAAAAAAAACTAACCCCTTTATGAAAGGGACTGACTCCTTAAACCAAAATTATTAGTTTTACAATATATACATTTAGTTAAAATCATATGAACATACTATTATAGTCATATGTAGATCCAATTACAGTTATAAATATATTTAATTTTATTTGAAGGAACCAGCACTCAATTAAAAGAACAAACTCTTTAGGCAAAAAAAATACACAAATTAAGAAATAGACCTAACCACTCCATGAAAAGAATTGATTTCATGAAAAGAATTGACTCTTTAGGTCAAAAAGTACACAAATTGAGAAAGAGAACCAAGCCCTCCTTGAAAGTAACTGACTTTTTAAGCTAAAAATATCATTTTTACCATATGTACATTTAGTTAAAATCATATGTACATTCAGTTATAATCATATAAATATTCAATTCTATTAGAAGAAACCGACTTTCCGTGAAAAGAACCAACTCCTCAGGTCAAAAACTATCATTTTTGCTATATATATAATTATGCTATATGTACATATCATTTTTTCTAGATGTACATGTTGTCTTAAAAACATAATTTATATTAAATCTTAGAATTATAATCTGAAAAATAATAAAAAATTTTAAAAGATATTTTATATCAAATCTTAAATTACTATTTAAAACTGATAAAAAACTAAAAAAATGATATGTACATATAGCATAATTTAAATATATATATATATATAGTAAAAATGATATTTTTGGCTAAGGAGTCGGCTCTTTTCATGGAGAGGTCAATTCTATTTCTTAATTTGTGTATTTTTTGCCAAATGAGTTAATTCTTTTCGTAGAGGGTCGATTCCTTTGAATAAAATTGAATATACATATGACTATAACTAAATGTATATATGACTTTAATTGAACCAACCTTTTTTCATAAAGAGAACCAATATCAAATTAATTTTTTCCAATACATGTATTAAATATTTTTTAAAATTTTTTAATAGTAAAAAATTTATTATTTTTTAAATTGTAATTCTAGGACTTAATATAAAATATTTTTATTTGTTTTTTAAATAGTAATATGGGATTCAATATAAAATATCTTTTATTTTTATTATTTTAAATAGTAATTTTAGATTTAATATAATATATTTTTTAATCTTTTATTATTTTAAATAGTATCTGTAATATATATAATTTATATAATATATATATTTAAGGTCGGTTTCTTTGGTATGAGCACCGACCCTTGCTATATTGGAACATATATCAAATATATGTTCCAATACATATATATATTAATTGATATATAATTATTATTTTTTAAATTTAGTTCCAATATATAATATATATATATATAATTAGTACTTTATTTACTATTATCTGGGATTGAATAAAATATTTTTTATTTTATAAATTTTTAAATAGCAATTCAATATTTAATGCAAAATATTTTAAATATTTTATTATTTTTGAATAGTATTTTTAATATATATATAATTTATATAATATATATATTTAAGGTTAGTTTCTTTCATAAGAGAACCGACCCTTTCCATATTGGAACATATATCATATATATATTAATTGATATATAATTATTATTTTTTAAATTTAGTTCCAATATATATAATATATATAGTTAGTACTTTATTTACTATTATCTGGGATTTAATAAAATATTTTTTATTTTATAAATTTTAAGTAGCAATTCAATATTTAATGCAAAATATTTTCAATCTTTTATTTTTTTTAAATAGTATTTTTAATATATATAATTTATATATATTTAGAGTTAGTTCCCTTAGTATAGGAATCGACCCTTGCCATATTAGAACATATATCAAATATTTTTTCCAATATATATTTATTATTTTTAAACGTAGATTCAATATATATAATATATAATATATAATTAGTATTTTATTTACTATGATTCAAGATTTAATATAATGTTTTTCATTTAAAAATTTTAAACAGTAATTCAAGATTTAATACAAAAATATTTTTTAATTTTTTATTATTTTTAAATAGTATTTTTAATATATATTTTTGGGGATGGTTCTATTGGTATAAGAGTTGACTCTTGCGATATTGGAACATATATTAAATATATGTTCTCATATAAATCTATTATTTTTAAAATGGAGTTCCAATATATATATAGTTAGTATTTTATATACTATAATCCTGTATTTAATGTAAAGTACTTTTTAAATTTTTTATTATTTTAAATAGTAATTTGAGATCTGATATGAAATTTAACATAAAATATTTTTTAATTTTTATTAGTTTTAAACAATTACTTAAGATTAAATATAAAATATTTTTAATTTGTAATTATTTTTAAATAATAATTCATTATTTAATATAAAATATGTTTTAATTATTTGCATCCAAGAAAAAAAAAAACAAAGGAGAGTTGGTTCATGTAAAAATGAGTTGAATCACTTAATCAAAAATAAAAAGTTCATTTCCATAAACAAAATTTTCCCAAAATATATTCAGCTTAGATAGTTATGGGTACAGCATTCCAAGTTAAAAGTTGGTTAAGAATTTAAAGTTATTACTTAATTCAATGTAATTAGTTGATATTTAATAAGTTTTAAATTTGAATTTTAATATTAATATCTCTTTTCTTATTTTTTAAGTCACGACTTTTTTATATCCAAAATGGAAAATGTTAAAAGTTGTGATTCATCATAAATGTAATGTTTAAAGGAATAAAAAATTTTCGACTTTTATTGTCTAAATAATAATTTAATTTAAAAATTCAAGAAAATAGAGTTTTTATGATTTAAAAGTTAATTTTATTAAAATGATTTTTTTCCTTGTGTCTTTAAATTTTTATTATTTTAAATATATCTTGCATTTACGTTTCAATTCCTCACAATAATTTTTATAGCAATTTTAAATATTTAAAAATTTTTTAAACCACATTTTTCTACTATAAACTTTTTCCAATAAAAAGCCTAAACCAACCTTTATTTTTTTTTATTTTAATTCACTTTTACTTCTAATTATTAATGCAGATCATAACTTCTCTTATACTTTAAGTTTATAAAAATAAAAAATTAATTTTAAATAAAAATATATCATTCATTAATTATTTAATTTTCTATTTTTGATGTTCTTTTTACATAAAGCCTTTTTAATAATAAATAATAAACAATTAATTAGTTTTAAAATTATCTTTAATTATTATCAAATTAAATTTTAATTAAATTGCATTCTAACTCAAGTACATGTTAAATATTTTTAACTTAATTTTGATTTAATCATGCATTAGCTTTGAGATGAATCTATTGAATTATCTTTATTTAAAAGAAATTAATTATCATTTTTTAAAAATAGTGGCAAATAAATTAATTAAAGAAAAAAATTGAAAAATCAAAGGAAAAAAAAGGAAAGAAAAGAGAAAAAATATTATTTTCATAAACGTATCTTTAGTAGTTTGAAAAACTCATCTTGTCTCTGTTGAAAATATAACTGAACCAAACGTACAAAATTCGTCCATTTATTTTGTAGAATATCACTTGAGGAAAATATTTTTCTCATTTTTAGTATTTGTTTAGTGAAAAATAGCTTGACCATTGGAAAAATGACTTATTTGCTAATGAAAAATAAGATTTTTTTTTTTGTTTTTTGTAAATTATCTTCTCCTCTTGAAAAGGGATGATAATTTTAAAAAAAAAGACAAAAAAAAAAAAGAGAGAGAGCTATAAGTAGAGTTACTTTGAGTCAAATTGGGATTTAGACATAACTTTTAGATCCAAACTTAACTTGACTCTAGCCAAAAAATATAAAAACATTTACATTTTTATATTTCTAATTTTTTAAAAATATTAATATAAAATATTTTAATATTGTAATTTCAATATTTCTACTTTGAATATTTCTAAAATACATACTTGTGTTTTAAAAATATGATATTATAATCAAGCATTAAGGTAAAAATCAAGATGTGTAGAGCATAGTTTATTCGTTCACTAAGATTTTTTCATATTAACATTTGAACGTGTCTAAACAGTATTTCAAATTTTTAATAAAAACTAGAAGGAAAATAAATAATTCAAAGAAAATAAATTTTTATATTCATATTATATTCATATATTTTACTGTATTATAATCATATTTAAAGTATTTTATTTTGATATAAATTTTGATAAGTAATAATGTTGGAAAAATATGCAAGAAAAATTTCATACTGCACAAATACAAAATTTAATATAAAAAAACACTGCAATACTTGGGAAACAAAGATATATACCAAAATTAAAAACTATGATACAAATTTTTCAGATTCAAAGAATTGAATATGAATGATTGAATCATGGTTAGAACATGTAACCTTAAAAATATTATTGCTTGCCTCTTGGGTGTTTGATAAATTTGCACAATTTGTCTCCTAAACCTCTTTAATCATGTCACCGATTGAAAACACTATCAATCCTAACACAGGAAACCAAAATGACGTAGAAATTCTCCCTCAAAAGGTGATGACTGAACCGAGAAGGAAGAATGAAACATAAGAAAATCATTAACTTTAGAAGAAACCATTTTAGAAAGTTTATAAAAATGACCAAATGAACAAACATAATTGTTCAAAAGACATACACATTTTAATCAGATAATTAAATGGTATCAAGCTAGGTTAAAATATATTAACTGGTTAGGCTCCAAAAAAATTAGGCCCACTCAATCTCTAACCCAGACCCAGGCCTTACTTGGTTCGGTATTATTAAACTAACTAATTCTCTTCGTCTTCAAGTGGATACAATAAGATTAATTTCTCATTCATAAGGGTTATCAATCATGTAATGTAATCTTATACTGTGTATACATATATGATCACCTAAGTATTGGTATACATGTTATACATCCTTAATTTATTATTGATATCCTATAATCCTCCATATGAATGAAAATTGTTTGATTAAAAGGACAGACCCAAAATATGAGAAAGAATAACTATTAAGAGTTATTGCATTAGGAGAGGTAGCTTTTCACCTTGAACCTTCCATAGCAATAACTATTGAATTTAATCTGCTAACTAGTGAACATGATATCTTGAACTATTTAGCCTTTCTAGTAAACCAAGACAATGGGTGTTACACAATCCCTCTTTGAGCACAGTTGGTTCTCATGAATGTGTTCATTTTGGGCTCAAGCACATCTTGGTTTTTATGAGTGTTCTAAAGAATTTATCTTTATCAATTCCATAGAATTAGCCATAATTCATTCTCATATAGGTGATCTCATATCAGTAATATCCTACAATGCCCCACTTGATTCCATCAAGCTATAAGAATAATTAAAAACATAACTTAACCTAACTCTTAGAGGTAGCACTAATTCACCCTAGAAATGGATAAGAATGTTTATCTTTTTCAATGCTCATACTAAGTTAACATAATTCAGTTGCCCTTTGAGCTTAGAGCTTGGGATCTCTAATCAATTAGGTTGGGTTGCCATTATTTAACTTTTAACTTTTAGGCTTAAGTCCAATTCCCTTTAATAGTTTATGGACATCTCTCTTGTTAAACTTCTCATCAGCAAATCTCTACTATTATTTATTAGTTTTATGTAATCAAAAGAGATAATCCCGTTTAAGAGCAACAGTCTCATGATGTTATGTCTTCCAAATGTGTTAAACTTACAATTATATAAACTACTCAGTGCCCACCAATTATAGCTTGGCTATCGCAATTTATGCTTATTACCAACACATGCATCGATTAACATGGAATATCTTCTAAAAAATTCCAAACCCAATATGTTTTTTATCCAGCTTTATTTAAAGTTATAAACTTATATTCCTTTGTGGATGTGGCTATACACATTTATTTAGAATATTTCCAAGATATTCCAGCTTCTTCGATAGTAAAGACAAATCCATTAGTGGAATTCGAGTCTTAGTATCCGATATCCAATTTGCAAATTGTTGTAACTTTCAAGTACAGCTGGATATCTCGTACAACGCAGTCCATAACTTGAGATGTATCTCAGATAAATGAGTACTCTTACATGGCTTTCCTTTCCTCGCTAAGAACTACAAATCGAGTTGTTTCATTTGGATTTCTTTATCTATATCTCTATTCAGGAAAGCTTTCTTAACGTCCATTTGGTGTATTTAATTTTTGTTAATAGCAATAATCATTATTTGAAAGGAAATCCTAGGCTTATGCATATTGATATAGGCATAAAATTTAATTAAAATTAAACATACGCAATGAAAGTTAAATAGAGAAGTACTTAGATTTCCCTAAGATTTTAAGTAGAGATATATATATATATACACGTAATTGAAAAACAATTTAAAACATAGATATAAAGGAAATTAAACCAACTTAGAGACTCTTAACTCTGAGTGCTTCGATCCCTACACGACACACATGGCTTGATTACTTTGATCTCTTATTGGGGTCATAAGTAGTATAAGTGCCCTGCCTTTAACGATAATCTACCTAGATGTCTATTGGAGCCTTCGTAAGGTCTGATGGTTCTTCGGTGCTAGCTAGAAATCTTTTCAAGCCTCAACCAAAAGATATATAGTCAATAGGTTTAGATCTAAAGTGATTTAGGAACAATTCCCATAATTATTGTGCCAATAAGGAGAAAAAAGTAACTACGTAGAGAAGTAGCTTTTTTATGTAAATCCTAGTAAACTAGTTTAAAATCTCATTTTTTATCCTGATTAATTTCATTAAGATAGAAAAATTATTTTCTACTTAACGATTTCAAATCACTTAGAAACCCAAGATTATGCTAACTTGCTTAAGGACGCTAAAAGGTAGTATTGACCTTTTTATGGAAGTCCAGAGATTGGCACCTATGTTTATTATAAACCTTATATTAGCCAATTCAACCTAATAATGTATATTCACATGCTTATAATCAGGTCAAGCTTAACTAATGGGTAATCGAGCCCATTACTAACATATCTAGAAGGTATACCATTTTAGAGTGTTTCCTAGAGCCCAATAAAAGCTATTTTAATTAGGTTATCCAAGATTAAGCCTTATGAATGACCCATTGTGTTAGTACAGTATGTCCTCATGCATATATTGGATTTCAAAAATCAATAAAACATAAAGAAGATTACATTGAAATAGTAAAGATAAAAACAACTAGACTTTCCTAAAAATTTCTAGGAATGGACTTACATGTAGTGAACAATAAAATTTTGAATCAAGATTTAATCATCTATATGATTAAAAGTTACCTTGACTTTAGATATTGAAATTTCAACACAAAAACTCCAAAAGGCTAGTTTCTCAAAAGGATCTTGAAGAACACAAGTAGCACATGTGTCTTGCTTCTAATGATTATCCATGCATGTAGCTGCTGAAACTTTTTGAGGCCCGATGGTTCTCTAGTGCTAGCTAGAAGGGTGGTTAACCCTTAACAAAAAGATAATCTTTGTATTTTCCTAAACAAAAACCAAGAACACTTTAAGGATGTAGGTGGCGTAAACAAGAACAAGAATGAAGTTATAGGTGGAGACAAGAGAAAAAGAACCTTATTTAATATGTAACCATTACAAATATCTTCTCTTAATTTAGGTCTAAAGAAAAACTTTACTTTTTTTTATCCCAAGAAATCTTTATATAATAGCATTTTCCTAGCCCTAGCTTAACTTAGGATGGAGGAGTTTTAATCTAATCAAAACTCCTAAATCAAGTTAAACTCTTTTCCTTATTTTAGTTTTTTTAATGTAACCAACCCTAGTTTCAAATAAACTTTATTAATCAGCTCTTCCAATCATTCTTGGCTAACATATCCACCAAAATTGGACTAAAAAAATTGCCCAAATAAGCTTGCATTATAAGCATGGGTCTAGCCTAATACAGGGTTTTGGGCCAAACATATGTTTCTATGAATTTAATTCAATTAATTCAATTCTTTATTTATCTAAATAAATAAAAATATTTATTTAATAATTATGATTATCAAATAATTACAAAAATTACATAAGTAAATTAGAAACACAATTTAGCTGGTATATACACATCCCTATGGACTTTATCAATATAAAATCCTTAATTTGGTTAAAACTATTTTAAACTTAATTTTAATATTATTTAGCATTAATTTTCAAATAATTAATATTACACTAATATGCCAAGGATTTAGTTCAAGACATGTGATAGAAAAATTTGATTCATAGTCAAATCCCGAATTTAGATGAAATCTTATTTCATCCAGAACTAGTGTTTGTCTACCTTTACTCTTTGTGTCTTAATTTAGACATTATTTTAATAAGACAATCTTATAATTAATGTCTTAATTAGAAAACAAAATCTAGATTTTACAAATCTAATTTTGTCTAAAATAATTGAACTTATTTAATTAAGTCCTTCATTCAAATTATCTTTTATTTAACCATGTCATACTTAATTAAATCTCTGATTTAATCTAATAGATCTACCTTATTATGTTTGACCTATTAGGTTTCCAACATGTTGGCAATAAACATAAATAATATCATGAATCATGTTCATAGATCAAGAGGGGGTCTAGTTACCTATCACGGCCACCCAAATGTTAAAGAATTAGTGTGACATTATAGAAACATTTTAGTAACTAACATATCAATGTAGTATGGTCCTCCCACCGTATATCCCAGATTAAGGATGAGCATGGCTTAGTGTCTACCCAAACCTTTATCCATGTTAGTTCTTGCTACTCAAGCTTAATGATCATCGATCTATGAGAAATTATTTTTTATAATCTGTTATGCTTTGGCCATAAACTTTAATCCAATTAACCATAGTTAGGATCATTCGGGATGTGCCTTTAATGTCACTTTGAGTGGTGAACCATCTCTAAATCACTCATTTATCCATTATATGATTTATGCTACACGCAAAACCACCTTACCATAAGCATCCATGTATTGTGGACCCGTTTATGATGGAATCAAAGTATAACACTTCTCATATAAGTTGAATTGGTATCATAAGTCAAAGGACTATTATACATAATTGGTACATGAAAACATAATCATTGATGCTTGAGTCACTTATACCAAATGGAGTTCTAATTCAGGAATGTTTATTTAACTTTTTTCTTTAAAACAAGCATATATATACTATTATCAAGCATCTTGTATACCTCAACTTCAAAGAGATTAAAAAGTTGCATGCATCCCATGCATGGAGACTTAGCGTATACTAGTCCTTTTGCATTGTCAATGCCTCATCTTAACAATACGATGACTAGGAACATTTTTAGAAACACAGTTTTGATACATAAGGATCCTATCACTGTTGTAGACATCCTATTTTGTCTGGGCTAAATTTTAGCAATTTGAGGCATGGATGTAAGAGGGGGTAATGGTTTTCGCCCAGCAAAAAAATATTTTTAGGATGTCAAGAAGGCCTAGGGATCATATTAAAGGTAAATGCAAAAGATGTGGCATTAAATGACATAGTCCAAGGTATTCGACGCCAAAAGATATGAGAAATTTGTAATTTTACTTGAATGTATCGATACAATGCTCCAATGCACCAAAAATTTGAAATGTCCTTATTTATATCGATACAAGATGTAGATGTATCGATACATAAGCCTCTGTATTGATATATGACCTCATGTATTGATACTAGGCCATGCTAGGACCAAAACATGTATTCTGTAAAGAAATGTATCGATACAATGATCATGTATCGATACAATGATCATGTATCGATATAATGTTCATTGTATCAATACTATCAAGGTTTTTAGACCAAATATATCGATACATTTTGCAATGTATCGATACATTTTGCAATGTATCGATACATACAGGTCATTTTCATGGTTCGGGCACTTTTAACTTATCCACCATTGATCCAAAACTCGATTTTAACTCATTTTTTTTGCATCAAGAAAGATTAAAACACATATCATATTACAAATTTAGACTTTTGAATGAATCATAACATTTTTTTAACCTAAATTAGATCAAAAAAGGTCAACATCACATGATCACCCT
>JBBYHO010046200.1:0-10180 GCA_038382025.1 Adansonia gregorii
TATTATTATTATTATTATTATGGTAATGGAATATATCAAATTTAATTTAATAGAAGCTAGATTGGTTTATGTACTTTCTTATTATTAATGTTGAATAAATTGCATTATATAATACTGTCCTTTAATTTCATCAAAATGATTTATTTTAACAATGTATCAAATTTAAACTTTAATAATAAGTAATCTAAAAATACCCAAAAATTAGGAAAATAAAAGTTGAGTGGTAATTAATTAAATTAAGTTAATGTGGGAAATGTTATCTATAAATAGAAGCATAAGTTTGAGTTTGTGATATGTCCAATTCTAAATCTAAGCACCTTATGCTATCAAAATTTTCTATTCTATGGCGAAGGCATTGGTATTTAGTTGTTTCGCTGTTTTATTATTTACAATCATCTTTTCTCCTTTACCTACTAATGCTACCATTGGTTGCCATCAGCCATGTCGAAGAGACAGGGATTGCATTAGGCCACTCATTTGTTCAGAAGGTATATGCGTCGACAGACCTTCTGCGATAATAAAATATTGCCTCCGAATTGGAAGACCACCTCCACCTCCACGTCCACCCCCACCCCCACCACCACCACCACTACCATCTTCACCTTCACCATCACCACCACCACCATCCCCACCTCCACCTCCAATAAACCAATGCTTAACTCCACCACCTCCGAGGACACCTCCACCTCCCCCACCTCCGGCAAACCAATCCTCACCTCCGCCACCTCCGAGGACACCTCCACCTGCCCCACCTCCGACAAACCAATCCTCGCCTCTGCCACCTCCGAGGACACCTCCACCTCCCCCAACTCCGGCAAACCAATCCTCACCTCCGCCACCTCCGAGGAGTCCACCTCCCCCACCTCCCGCAAACCAATCTTCACCTCCGCCACCTCCGAGGACACCTCCACCTCCCCCATCTCCGGCAAACCAATCCTCACCTCCTCCACCTTTGAGGACACCTCCACCTCCCCCACCTCCGGCAAACCAATCCTCACCTCCTCCACCTCCGAGGACACCTCCACCTCCCCCACCTCCGGCAAACCAATCCTCACCTCCACCACCTCCGAGGACACCTCCACCTCCCCTACCTCCGACAAACCAATCTACACCTCCACCACCTCCACCTCCATCTCCAAGAAGGCCGCCACCACCTCCATCCCCAAGAAGACCACCACCACCTCCATCTCCATCGCCAAGGAGTCCTCCACCACCTCCACCTCCATCCCCAAGAAGACCGCCACCACCTCCACCTCCATCCCCAAGGAGTTCGCCACCACCTCCACCTCCATCCCCAAGGAGACCTCCACCTTCATCCCCAAGGAGTTCGCCACCACCTCCACCTCCATCCCCAAGAAGGCCGCCACCACCTCCACCTCCATCCCCAAGAAGACCTCCACCTCCATCCCCAAGGAGGCCGCCACCGCCTCCACCTCCATCTCCAAGGAGGCCACAACCGCCTGCACCTCGATCGCCAAGGAGCTAATGTTTGAAGAAAAATGAAATTAGCTGCTAGCTTATGTAACAACATAAGCTTTTTACTATAATAATAATAATAATAATAATAACAATAATAATAATTTTATGTAGCCATAATGACAGCCATCACCTCATTTGTACCACAATAAAATAATAATAATAATAATAATAATAATAATAAAATTTATATAAATGCGAGTTGAAAATACTTCTCTCCCTTTCATGAAATTTAAAAATTATATATAAAGAATGGAGAACTATTTGCCACAATATTAATATTTCTAAACATGTTTAATAATATTCCCAATTTCAATGTTTTTTACTTTCCACCTTAATTAATGCCTATCACAATTTTCTAATGTTTTAATTTTCATGCACTATACAAAGCAACGAAATAAGGCAAGTATAATAAAAATTTTTAATATTTGAAATATATTAAAATATTAAAAAAATATTTTCATATTAATATAAATAGACTTTTATATTTCAAATTAAATAAATATTATTTTATTATTTAAATAATAATTAAAATCAAATCAATTTAAATTAAAAAATGTATTTCAAATTCAACTTAATTCCAATCAAATTTATCGGATCATAGGGGTAATCAATCCTAGACAGGTCTAATCTCGTAATACTATTGTGATTTACGTCATATATTTTCAAGACGTTTAAAGAAACCATATGTATTTTACAGCATAATTTTCACTACAAAAATCTCTATCCATTCATGAAGAAGCAAAACATATTGTCTTGTCATTACTACTGCGTAAAACTCCAGTGGGTAATAAGAAAATCCCAATGTAATTAACAAAAAAAAAATGAAAAAATTATAAGATCCTACTCTTCAATGTTGGAATAATTACACTCATATATCATTGAGGAATTTAATTTTTGATAGTTTATAGTAATTTAATTTCATCTACCTTTTTTCTTTTAATGTAAAAATTATATACCCTAAGTGATCTCATATATCAACAATTATAATTTCAAATTTATTAAATATATATTTATTTTGAGTTTTTCCCAGAAATATTTTTTAAAATTCATTAATATATTGTTTATAATATTAATATTTTTATCAAATATAACAATTAACAATTTTAGTAATAATTTTTAATATACAAAAAAATATTATTTTATATAATAACGATAAAAAAATATTCTCAAAACATTAATTAACAAAAATCCATTTACTTTTAGCCACGAAATGGTTGCGTATAAGATTATGCTTCGATAATTAAAAGAGAAATTCTCACACTGTTGTCCCTTAGCTAATTGGTCTAACTTTTAACTATCAACATCGCACGTCAACACTATTTCCTTGCCTCAATCAAGGAAGCATTTTACAGTTTTGGGTTATTGCGACGAAACTTATTTTTCTCTGCAATTAATGAATTTATTAATTAGTGTCGGTATTATACATGCCAATATGGTACAATGTTAATTTGGAATTAGTTTCAATTTAATTTCCAGTTTTATTAATTAGTTTAACATCTATTCCCTTCTTTTGTACGTAGTATTTTCCTAAATCAAATGTTTATGACTTTTCCCTTTTTTTTTTAAGTAATATTAATGTTTTTAATAATTCTTTTTTTTCACTTGCGGTGTTATCATGCTACCAAGTAAGTTTGACCAACAAATCTTTCACTTATGTGGCATTACATGGCAAGCAAAACTGTGTAAGGATCGACCACTCCATCTAGTCTAATAATTGCAATCTGAGTTAGATTGAATTTAAACACCATAATTTTTTGCTGAAAATAATTTTAATTATTATTTAATTATTAAAAATATTTTTTTAAAAAAATTTAATTATAAAATATTTAAATATTAATATAAAGATAATATTACATTATCTTTTTCAATAATGCATAAACTGAATTTAGATTAAAAAAATTAAAAAATATTTGAGTCACGATTCAATCTGTCTCGTAAACACGTCTAAATTAAAATATGATAGTTTTTGTTTAGCAGGGGGTTTATTTTACCGATGTTATGCGTAGTGGTTTCAATTAGTAAAAAACCAACAAACAATAACCAACGCCAACCTCTTTGAAAAGGGGGTTTTCTGATTAATTAAATGTTAATTAATAATTTCATTAATTCGTTTGTACATCTCTTATTATATCTACTGTTTGGTATGCAATAAAAATAATACTAATTCATTAAAATTTTCTAAATATTTTTAAATTTTTTCGCATCGTAAATTGAAAGACATTTTCAATAATAAAACAAATTAAACATTCATCTTTTAATTTTTATTTGATTTTCATATATATATATATATTATATCTTCATTATACATTTTTTATATATACATATTATATATATTATATAATTGATTTTTTATATTAAATAAATAATTAAATATTTTAATTTATTAAAAATTTAACGTGCACAATTCAAGAAAATAAACAGTGAAATGTAATGATCAAATTAAATAAATATAAATTATAAAAAAATTATAAAAGTATGCTATACCAATATAAGTGTGCATATATATATATATATATATATATATATAGAGAGAGAGAGAGAGAGAGAGAGAGAGAGAGAGAGAGACACGAAGTAAAATCCATAACTTAGCAGCACAGCAAGTCAACGATTAATCAGATTCTTGTGAAGCTGAGCCAATCTTATTATGAAGTAGAAATTAGTATTGGGTTTTCAGGTTCTGCGCATAATCTGTTTGATACCAGCAAGTTAGGGTGAATTTGGTTAGCCTTTATATTTTGAAAGAAATAATAGTAAGCAACAACGATCGATGCACTGGTTGGTGTTAACACAAATTAATTCTTAGCTTAATTAATTAAAGTATTTGTTTAAAATAATTATTTTATACATAAAAATTTCATAAATAAAATTAATAAACAAAAAATATATCAAATTATTCATGTTTTAACTGAGAAGCAATGCAACTTGCAAGCCATAGTTATTGAGGACGGGGGATTTTGCCTTGATTTCGTAACCATGAGTTACGGCCCTGGAAACTTGATCAAGCCGTCAGAGATATTTTAAATTTCCTTAATCCTCCTCGAAGACAGAACGCAACCCAAGTTGATCGTAGGCTGTGGAGCCGTATTTTACCCACGATTTCAATATCTTTAAAACGAAATAAAAATTCTGAAAACTTTGTTAAGGTTAATTTGTTTGACTTTTGGAAAATGGAAATGTGTGTTTTTTTTTTAAATAGTTAATATTTTTTATTTTTTAAATGATTTTGTGTAAAATAATTTTCATTCTTTGATTTCTTTGTGAAAATTTTGCATTAATATTAAAAAAAAAAATTGTTTCTAAACTTATGGGATTGATGTTTTGTTTCAACTTTTATTTTTACGTAATCATAAAAAATGGGTTTTGTTTCCCTTTGCTTCAAGAACGGATCATTTTTATACTTAAAAGATCAATCCATTTTTGCTTTCCTTCAGCTTTTGAAAATATAGATTATGCTTATAAGATGTATTAAACATTTTTTTCTTTTGAAATAATTGATTAATTTTTTCATGAAATAAACATTAAAAATCCAAAAAAAAAAAAACTCCAAATATTATTTTGGCTAAACAGACTTTACCCTTAGTTAAAAGTCAATTACCCTCATGGAAACTAATGGTTTATATATATATATATATATATTGGTATTAGTTCAAAGAAGATCTTGTTGCAATTTATATAATCCTTGAGGGATAAGATGGGATAGCAGGAGTCTCTTCTCCCTTAATCAATGATTTCGAGTTTGAGTCTTGAGTATGAAGTATTTTTAAAATTATAGGAAGTGTACGCTGCCTCTGAAGTGGGTTTACCTGATATAAATCCAGATTAGTTTGTAATCCAATGCTTATAAGACAGTGAATGGTCTAGACAAAAAAAAATTCATTATAAATAGAAGAACTTGGAAACGGATCGATAATAAGATAAATTAAGGTTAAAACATAAACCATGAAAAACATATTGCTTTATGGTTGTCTTTCTTTCTTTCATATTCATTATCATCGATTATATCTTTCTTTCCTGTATTGCTCTCAAATGCTGTCTCCAACTGCAATGATCCATGTCGAGACTTTGAATGATTGCTTGGGTCAGCTTATTTGCCTTAGAGGGAGATGTGAAGATGATGCTAATGCAGGCACCCAGATCTGCAAAGGTGGGAGCAACAATGGCTCCACCCCACCACTTCCACCTTCACCCGCAAAGAACCGGCCAGCACCGGCTCCTTCAACGGTTCCACCTCCACCATCACCTTCTCCAAGGATTGCACTTCCATAATAGGTACCAATGCATGGCAGCCGCCTTGTAGGAACGACGTCGTTAATGGGGTTTAATGCAGTATGTTATGGAAAGTTAGCTCTAATAAGATTGACTAAGGATGGTAGTGATCGTGGAGTCACCTGGCCCATGGCCTAAGCTTTCATGTTATGGTCCGAAACATAATTAAATAAAACAAGACTTATTCGTATGCCAATAACTAGTTTTCTCCTGCCTTACATAAGTCATGTCCTCTGTATGAGCTTTTTTTAAGTATGAGAAAAATAATAGTTTGAAAGATATAAGCTACAATTTCCAACTAATAAATCTTTTATCTAAATTCAGTGATTCGTCCAAATCATTAAAATATAAACAAAACATAACATAATATAGGTTGGACAAATTGTTCGACCTTTAAACAGATCTGTTTACAACTTTGTTCTCAATAATTTTTATAATTTTCTAAATCTAATTTTTTATTATTTTATTTTACTACAACAAAAATCATAATAAGTCAACTTCAATCAGTTCTAGTCTTGATAAAAGATATTATAGCTCTTATACAGTGTGCATATAGTCGTGTGTGTAATAATATCAAATTTACATCAATTGTGTATTTTCTAGATATGAATTTGGAGAGCATATTGACTAAAAGAATAACAGGTCCTAAAGGTCTAGTTGCTCCAATTTTCATTATAATTAGCTATTTTATTTTATTTTATTTTTTGCTCATAGTATTATGAGCTATTTTAACTTCCAAGGAACTGAAAGCCCTGCATTCTAAATGTTATAGTACAACAAGGTAAATTTCAGCCCCGAATAAATTCAAACGAGTAAAAATTTTAAAAAAAAAAATAGATATGATAATTTATATATTTATATCGTATTAATATTATTATTTATATTATAATTATATTTAAAATATTATATGGTACATAAATTTTAAAAAATTAATAATTTATATTAGATAAGTTTTGATATATTTATGTGTTGACATTGTATTCTTATTATTTATTTTAAATTATGTTTTACATATATATATATATATATATATATAAACACATAGAAGAAGATAAAAAAGGAAAGAAAAAATGAAAAAAAAAAAGCCTTTTCTGCAGTGTCTGAGCTGGATGTACGAAGGGACTTGGTGGACTCCTGGGTGTCAAAATGTCGGCTTGTAACAAGGTTCATCCAATTTGTCGAAAGGCTCCAATACCACGATTTGATTGGAACCAAATAATTGACTTTGTTGAACTGCGGCCAGTCACTTTAAGAGAAATGCATACAAATGCGAGCCGCAAAGACTTACTCCCAAACTGCAAATTAAAAAAAAATAAAAAATTCTGATCTCTCGATGCCACCAAACTCCAAATTAAAACAAATTCAAACCGATTCCATTGATATGCCTTACTACAATACAACATTGTACTGTTAAACCTGCATTCAAGTTGGGGCAAAAAAAAAAACAGTGTTTTTATGAGATTTCTTTTGACATTTTTAAGGTTTGTCAATGTCATGTGCCCAACAAAATTTCTTCTAACGTGATGGAAGACTTTTATGTTGCTTTAAGAAAAGAGTCGAATATCAAAACAGATGTCAAGCTCAAGTCGGCATTAAAGTTCAAACATATATACTACTAAAATGTTGTCCCCGCTTTATACAATAAATAAATTAATATAAATTATATTAATAATTAATTAATTAACTAAAATATTTTAATATATATAAAATAATATGTGCTAAATTTTAAAATTTAAAAATTCTTAACATATTCTTAAACTAATATCTTTAAAAATCAATTTTTATCTTTATCTCATTATCGACATTACATTATTATCTAAATAGATATTTTATAACTAATATTATTATTATTATTATTATTATTATTGTTATTATATTTAACCTCATCATCAACGTTATTTTTAATCTTACGTTAAATGGACCCATTTGAAAGGGTAAGAAAAGGCCCAACAAGCCTACAGGGCTTTCACTGCCTCCCTTAATACAGTACCACACGCATTCTTGGGAGGTTTTGACCTTCTTTTTTTCCGGCCGAATAGCTTTGGAATTTTCAACTTGTCATGTCAACTTCTAAACTTTAAACAGGTTTATAATTTTCAAATCTAAAAGGACGGAACCCAGAATTTTCCACAATTTTCTGGCTAGCTATCCAGCGCCGTTTCACTTGCGCAATTGCTCACGGCTGCACCGCCGTGGCCTTTCTCAGCACCAGCGCGTCTTATAACAAATCAAATCAAAATCACCATCGTTTTTCCACTATGCTTTTTTGACCATGTTTCCCCATCAGAGCATTTAACGGACTAATTAACCCAAAACGCATCCATTTTTTGTTTTTTTTCAATTTCATCCTCCTCTTCTTCTATGTGCAAAACCAAAATGGCAGCCGACGCGTCGGAACCTACCCCGTCCCGAACTCAACGAACTCGCCCCAGTCAGTCTTCTCGAACTCAACCAACTCGGCCGAGTCAGTCCCCTCGAACTCAATCAAGTACCCTTATTCACTCCCAAACTCCCCCCACTTCTAATCCCGCCAGCGACGTTTACACTTCTACTTCATCTTACACGAAAGCGACGTCGTCTGGGACTTCAATTTCAAGCCGTACTTCGCTCTCAAGCCTCCGCGAATACCTCTCTGAAAACCCTCACATCTACCACATAACCGAAATTCGAGCCGCCACCAACAACTTCTTAGCCAGACGCTACTCGTCTTCCTCCTCCTCGGGCTCAGCCGCCTGCTGGCGTTGCAATCTCCGCGGCCGTGACACTGTCGTTTTCCAACGCAAGTTCCGCCGCCAAATTCAAATGTCTCGACTCAAAGAACGATTATCCATCATTTGTAGAAGCCATCACATGAGTATAATTAAACTCCTTGGCGTTTCGATCTCGGGCGATCATATTTACCTTGTTTATGAGTTCATCGAAGGTTTGAATCTCGTTGAGTGCTTGAGAAACCCTAGGAATCCGAGCTTTACTGTTCTCTCGACTTGGATGTCGAGAATGCAGATCGCCACTGACCTCGCTCACGGCCTCGATTATGTTCACAACAAAACCGGATTAAATCTCAGCATCGTTCATAATCACATTAAAAGCAGTAGCATTGTCGTCACAGAGCCTTCTTTTAATGCCAAGATTTGCCATTTTGGAACGGCGCAGCTTTGTGGCGAAACGGACGAGAACGAAACGCAAGAAATTGGCTCCTCAAAACGTGAAACTGAAATCAAAGAAGTAATGGAAGCAGAAGAAGAAGAAGGTAAAGCCGCAAGTTCGAGGAAATTGAAGAGATCTGATAGTGGAGAGAGGCAATTCGAAGGAGTGAGAGGATACATGTCGCCGGAGTTCAGATCCAGCGGCGTGGCGACACAGAAATCTGATGTTTTCGCCTTCGGAGTGGTGATTTTGGAGCTCTTATCAGGGGAGGAGCCGTTAAAATACCGATATGATAAAAAGACAGGTAACTTTCTACGGACGTCTGTGATGGATACGGCCGCGGAAGCGGCGGCGGAGGGAAGGGAAGCATTGAGGAGGTGGATCGACAGGAGGTTGAACGATTCATTCCCTGTCGATGTGGCGCAGAAGTTGGTACGTCTATCGTTGGATTGCGTACACGTGGATCCAGATTATCGGCCAGATATGGGCCGCGTGGCAGGTAAGATCTCGAGGCTTTATTTGGAATCTAGGCAGTGGTCGGATAGTATAAATGTTCCGACAGGCATTTCAGTTTCATTAGCGCCCAGATGACCTGTAAACACGGCGGCTTCATTTATTTAATCATATTTTATTTTTATTTTTTGTTAATTTTTGTAGTTAGGCTGATTAGGCTCAGCTCAATTGATTTTGACAGAAGTGGAAAAATGCCAAATTTTCTTTGTTTTTATTTTATTTTTTTTTTGTTTATTCAACAAAATGCTTAAACAAATTTGATAAATTGGTAATACAATAAGTGTAATTTTTTTGTAATTAATTTATTGGAAATTTTATAACTTCAGTCAATTTTCATTTTTCTTTTTTAAATTCAAAATAAAATTATTGGAAGGTTGTCTTTAATTTATGCATTAGTAATTTTGTTCAGTCAATGTCACATTTTTATTTTAGTAAAAATGAAAACAACCAAAATCTGCCAAATAAATAAATATTATATAGCTACGATGGTAACTAACCCTAATAATAATAGAATAGAACTACATTTTTTTTTTCCTTTTTAATTTTTTTCCCCTTGATAGTATTTTCTCTTATCATCAATTTTCACTTGCTCTTTGCTAATCTTATATAAATATGAATCATGATTTAATCAAATTAATTTATGTAATTATTTTTAAAATATAATCTTTAAAATATTTGAATTTAAATTTTAATATTTATAATTTTTTATGTTATTTTTAAATATGAAATTAAAATATTAGTATTTATAATCTCTTATATTATTTTTAAACTATGA